>WURS02045902.1:0-26090 GCA_011762765.2 Rhinocypha anisoptera | reverse complement strand
AGTTTTGAATAACACCCTTATCCAATGGTTGAGCTTTACTTGTAGTATGTGGAGATAGAAAGACAATATGTATATTGCGTAAATTTAAGTTGTTGATATGTTTGTGGGGGCTTGCATTGTCCAGCATGAGGAGAATCTTCCTATTTTCACCCGCCATTCTTCTTTGCAATCGAATGAGAGTCTTATGGAAAATTTCTCTGGTCAACCAACTGTTCTTGTTAAAATCGTAGAAAACTGGAAGGTTTTCCAGTTGAAAATTTTTTAGGCACCGAGGTTTCTCATGTTTCCCGATTAAAATCGGTTTTATCTAGTCTGTACCCATCTGGTTTACTCAGAGACCCACAGTCACTCACATTTTGCTTTTCCTTCCTCTATGGCATCGCTCTCCTTTCAATGCAAAAGTTGTTTCAGGTAGCGCGTAATAAAAAGCCCCATCTCATCAAAATTATATCAATTTTCGGGGCTATATGCATTGATAAGGGCTTCATTTTCCCTATGCCATTCAGTAACAGCATCATTGTCAACTACACCTTCTTCACCACATATCTTCAGGGAGGTAATGTTTAAATGTGCTTTAAACTTTGTCAGCCAAACTGAGGCTTTGAAACCCTCGACTTTTTTTCAAGGGAAATTGCTTCCGCTTTCTGAATTCAAATAGGGCCACTGACAGTAGGTTTTCTTGACAGCATTTGCAAAAAAAAGCATACACATCATTTCAATGTCAATAAATATAGCACCTCCCACGGTCTTCATCTTTAGTGATATTCCTTCTGCCGCTTTCTCTTGAATTATGACAGTTATTGAGAATGGTGGAAAGCGTCGATAAAGAAACTCCAAAATTTTTTGCCACTTTTGTCTTGCTTATTTTCTTCATTTCAACTTCATTTATCATCTTTAGTTTATCATTCAAATCATTTATATCATTTATCACCTTTCCTGGATTTCTTCAGTACTAATGGATTCATTTCTCGCGAATTTCACAGAACTTGTCCCAACTGTAATACACTCCTTGTAGCACCACTGTCTATAGGTCTAAGTAGCAAGGAGGCCTTCACACCCCTCAAGTTCAAACAGATTTGTCTCTCAGCAGTCCCCAAATGTCTAAAAAAGCTGACTCTTACATTTACTTTGTTTGTCCCTGGGGCATATAGCTAACAAGGGGGGATTTGTGGCTGCTTTCAAAACACAATCTTGCTTCTCGGCAAAAATTCTCACTGCGTCATCAATATTACTTGAGAAGCTGGTTGTGGAGGGAGGAGTAGGCAGGAATTGTGCTGTGCCCCTATTGGGTGAGTGACCTTCAGAGGGACAAGATGCATGAGATGTTGGGAGGGGTGAAAGGGAAGAAGAAAAGTCCTTCCTTCATCTTTTGATTCTTCCCTTTCACCCTGCCTCGACCTTTCATACTCCTTTTGAAGTGCAGTAACCCAGTGGGAGTTCTGTACCATCAACCCAGTTAAATAGCTTATGTAAAGTATCCTATATATTTATTTTAGATCTCAAGCTCTTGGGCACAGTACGTGTGGCAAAGCTTCCTGATTTATAACACAGCGTCGTGCATAGCCGAATGAATACCGTTATTTATGTGACAGACTTCGTAATAAAGCTTTTTTGTACCTGTGGGGACTGGGACTAAGGTTTGTTATTTTGTAATTTCATAATATTGATTCTTTATCATACATTTAGATACCCTTTTTGTCGGGACCAACAATTTGGTTCGTCATAAAACTTCGTATAAACGTTGTTCGTAATAAGGAGAGTCTACTGTAGTATACTCAGGCCACTTAGTGTTGTGTGTGTGTGGGCAATTGGTGGATTTTTTAAAATATTATAAATAATCCATTTCATGTATCTATGAACCAATGACTTACCAATGCAAAAATGTGCCATGACAGCTGCTGCTTGTGCCGTAGTGGACATCCTAGGAGGGAAGAGGAGGTGTGTGTAATGGACGGCAGTTGCCCACGCAAGTCCCATGGAGACAGGAGCCGCAACAGCCTCTGAGATCAATGACCACCACCCATCATCCACAAATGACAGAACTGGAAATAAATATTGGGGAAATTAACCACATTCTTCTTTCAAAAACCTCAATTGAGCATATATATTTTTCTATAAGTGTGTACAGCAGAAACCAGAAAATTTTATTAACATTCTTGAAATATCATTGGTAAATGAGATTGGTAAATTTTAGCTAACATATGTTGCCATATTATGCATACATTTCTACAAAATAAAAGGAATCTGAGGAAGAAAAATATGTTATTGCTTTTGTGCTAATAAAATAAGAGCTAGAAATAAGTGAATAGGTAGCACATTTACCATCCTATCATCAGTGCCAACCAATCTTCATAAGTGTTAATCATGTACTAATGATGACCTTGAGAGCATTAATACAGCTTCACTTCCAGAATATTTTTAATCCAATCTAAGGGTTCAATTATCTATAATATTTTTAAGGAATGATCTTCAAACTCTCAAGTTCCTCTGGTGGAAATATACTGCTCAGACAAAATAGTACTTCAAATTTTTTGCTTAGACAGAATATTATGAACAGTATACAGCTAATATAACATATAGCAGAGCAGACGGCAGTGACAAGATGCAATTAAAATAGAGAAGCAGCAACAATAAA
This sequence comes from Rhinocypha anisoptera, assembly GCA_011762765.2. Lineage (NCBI taxonomy): Eukaryota > Metazoa > Arthropoda > Insecta > Odonata > Chlorocyphidae > Rhinocypha > Rhinocypha anisoptera. Next base: position 23,455 of record WURS02045902.1, on the reverse strand, counting down.
GAAAGAATTAAGACAGATGAGATCACTATCACCTTGGATTCACAACGCCCATAAAGAAATATCAAAAAATGAGATCTAAGAGAAGAGAAAATAGGGTAGAAGAACACAGGGAGTGATGATAATCATAGCAACATTTGTAGATGGCATTGAGATACTGCCATAGAAGGTAGAGGATCTATAAAGGACATCAATCTGCATTAACAGATGAATGAAGAAGTATAATGTGAAGTTAAACAAGAATGAAAATAATATGCAGAAGAAATAAGATTTGGTTTGGAATGATGGAAGTCTGGTTTGAAATTAAGTCAGGAAAAGATAAAGGAGGGAGAATTTTTCTACTGCTGGGGCTGCGGAAAAAAATCATTACCGGAACTTTTGGGAGAGACCCTGTACGTCTTTGTGTGTACATACACAAGATTCATCTCTACATGTATCACATACACGGAGAGCCAATCAGAGTTTGCCTTCTACCTTCATGGTTGGACATGGTAGCCACCTTCCATGCTTCAATTCCTCTCTGCGCATGCATGTCAACTACATGCATGTCTCCCATCAATGTTTGCCATCAATTGTGCCCCAGCCTTTAGTCATTTAAGTGAGGAAGGGCTTGGCTAGGGAATGGGAGGGAGGGTGTATGTCTATTTCCCAGTGTATGAGTTGATACAGGCCGAGAATAAAGGAGAAGGGTGGAGAAACAGAAGTTTGTTGCATAGGTATGAACTTAAATCAACTGACGCTCTAATGATTTCCTATTGCTTGAATGCATCCGCTTGGACTAACTGGAGCAAATGGAAATCATTAGCACATACACGAAAATGAAAATCAGCAGGCCCACTTTAATGAATAGAATATTTGGTCATGATCACAGTAACAACAAAGTACAAAAACATTCCTTATCCCTTTCAGTGCTATGAATTTGGTGATATGAGTGCCTTCAGTGCTACTCATGCATAGTATATGTGGGTTGGTAAGGTGGTGCCCTCAGCACTATGGATGCATACATATGTATAACACATTTTAAGTCCTAAAAAATCATGCACGATGTGGATAGTTAATTTCTCACATTATTTTATATAGCGTGAGGATCTGTTGGAGGAAATGCTTAGCATTGAAAAGTTTAATCTTCGGGCACTTCTTGTTTTTATCATTTTCTCGGAAACTGAGTAATTACTAGTATGCCTCTAAGAAATCTTTTCCAAAGAATGGACTGCATAACATTCAAACATAGCTCAAGTTTCATAATGAAAAGTAAAAATGCAGTATCAAATAAATATTACACAAGTGAGATAAACAACATCATCACCATAGATAAATGTGTCGATAAGATGGATGGAAAGTGATTTTATGCACCAATTAATTTGATGAAACAATTAGCTAACAAGGTATGTTCTTATTCCCGCTGAGAATACATAATTCACATTATTTTACTATTCACAAAATTTATGCTGCTGGAGTGGCCATATAATACTTTTCATGGTTTGCTAGACACACTCTATGTAAAGGTTATACATTTACCAGCTTTGGAATTTAACTATTATCTGTCGTACCTGCATAGCGAACAATGTAGAAAGTGAAAGCGATGATTAGGAGGTTGGCATGTCCACAGATCTCTATAATCTTCTCAGCATACCAGAGAAGTGGTATAGCTGGCAGTGCCCCTGCTGTCAACAGGACACCAAGAAGAAGCAGGAGGAGGTGTATAGGAGATGGTGGAGGCAGCCAGCCATCAAAGAGGAGATCCTCCATTGTTCCATTCAATGCTGTGCTCATGTTTTGAGAATCAACTTCACCACCCACTACCATCAGGTCAGACATATACCTGTTTTTTGATAAATTAAAAAAGAATATTTTCTGTAACAGTAACAGACATACGTCCAAGATTTTACCTTTAACTTAGTCACTGGGTAATAAGTGGTTAAAAACCAAGGTCAATTATATAGGACTAAAACTATTGGCATACATTCCTCAAACATTTGTGAAACTTTGGAAACCGTATTAACCCTTTAAGTGCCACACAACAAAATACAGTCATTTGAGGTATGTGCCAATGATGTCATGTGGAGGTCAAGTAGTTTAGCTAAAACAATTGCAATGCATTAGAAATAACGAGAGATTTTTATTCAAACACATTAAGAAGGTAGTAATCACATTCAAATGAAGGATAAATCATTAAGAAATAGTATTAAATAAACAAATATTTTTTTTCAAATAAAGGCATACAAAATTTCCAAAATATTCATGGCACTTAGGAGAGTACACAGCAAAATATTGGAGGCACTCAAAGGGTTTCTGATCATAAATGACTAAAGAACATCTCACAAGAGAAAAATTGCCATCATTTAATTTAAACCATCACTTACACTACATCATATAAATGTTTTACAATGATCAATATACATCATTGTATATATGTATATATCAATATCATTATAAATGGTGCTTCATAAGTGAATGTGTTAAAATATGTGTGTGAGACTTAAGTAAAATTTAAGTAAATTAAATGTGACTATTTAACAAAGAATGTCCTAGGTATAAAAATTTGCTGGAGGTCCAATAAATAATAGTATAAAACTAATATGTCAAAATTGATAATGTCAAAAACATTTTATTAATGAATTTTCTAATCTAAATATAATAGCTTATATTTTCAAAAACTTGTTTTTAATCAAAATTATATATATGTATTTTTCTACATTGTATGATGAAGATAACAACAACTAAATTGTTTTATCTGCCGTATAAGTGTTTAGGGTGTAGTTAAAAAATTAGAACCGCTCCAACAGACTTATAATAGGCTTTATATAAATTTCACAGTGGAAACTGTAATTCAGCAAAAAAAAGGTCAGTTCAGAGTGTGGTTTCAAGTTTGGCAAGCACTACCAAGCTCCTCAGGCACGGAGGAAAGGTTTAAAAATATGGGAATGGAATGGTAGAAGGAAGGAAGGTTCCAAAAAGTCTCCAAAAAAAATTTCAACTTGTAGTTAGTTGAAACTTAAGTAATAATTAGGTTCGAATCCAAGGTGTTGTTTCAAGTCTGTTAAAGCCTGGTGATTTTTCATTTGCATCAGGTAAAAGAGGTCAGCACTAAAAAGGTTAAACACAGTGTAAGAGTGACCAAGGATATCATTTAACTTACCAAGATGTGTAAGAGTCCAGTCCTCCCCACAGCATCCCGAGGAGCACAAGGACAAGGAGCAATGCAGTGGCCTCGCAAGCATGCATGGAGAGTCTGGTTGGTGGGTATGGCCCCAACCTGGGAGGCGGTTTCTTCCTCACGTACAGCACTGGGGACTCTGATATGGCAAGTGCCCCCTTTGCCTTCTTCACTTCGCCCATGTCAACCTCACTCAGCAGGACAGGCACCTGAAAAGAAGAGAGAAATAGGAGTGGTGACCCCGTGGCATATTCCTGTCCCTTGGACTCTCTCACACTCCCAGACTTATAGAGATGGGTTATACTTCACCAACGGTGGCACAAACTGCAGTTTCACTTGTATCTTGTGTGCAAAGTAAGGGTGCCACTTCTGCTCAAACAAGCAGTTCGCATCAGCCAATCCGATTTGTCCAATTCCCCCACCCTACTCTCAGGGAGGACTCGCTTCAGCAGAGTAGTACTGAGAAGGTTCTCTTTGCTCTTGCCTGTGGTTAATTGTTACTCCAATTTAAAGCTTAATTTACATCATTTATCATACATATAATTACCAATTATTTTCTATAATCAACACTGGCCTTTCTAACAATGAAATTCATTCAGTCCATATGTAAAAGAGGAAAGTTATGAACTCAGTGTTAAAAATATTGATTTTTTAAAAACGTCAATGTATATCTTAAACAAAATCATAATTGAATGTAACACATTATTACATATTTTCATGGTATCCATATTAAAATACAGGTACAATAGTGCTTTTCCATATATATTCATATTGGCATGCCACATTTCACTGTATTACAGCATTATCACCTGATGATGCCATAATTTGGTGATATGCTCTCTCAATAATATATGTTCAGTTTTGCTGGGCACATGAGGTAATAGGGCTCTGGATTAGATTGTTAAAGAGGCAACCGGTTGATCGGTTAAGTTAGGTTTTACTGTATTTGTATGTTGCTATCCCAGCTTTTGACTTCTAATGTATCAATTACCAATTACACAAAGATTCTGATGCATTGAGATATTAAAAAATGGCAAACTAGACATTTTGATTGTGCATTGGTTACAAAGTGATTCAGATGCTATTACCAAGCCATTGGAGGGAGCATTAACAACGTTAACATACTCAAAAATCTTAAGACCTTTCATTAAAAATGTTTTACAACGTTAACAGTTCACTCAAGAGTGTAAAAACATTTTGTAAAGCTGCTTTTGTAAAAAAGTAAAACTTGGAAATAATTATTACATTTTCAAGACACTAATTTTTATCAGCAGTTACAATGAAATCATAGCCATATCGAGCAAACAAAAAAAAAGAGTTGGCTGGAAATTATGAATTAAATGAACAATGTATAATGACTACAGATATATAGTAGTTTAGTGAAACACAAATCAAGCAAGAAAATAAAAATGATAACTGGATAAGCAGAGGCCAAACTGTCTTACCAAGGGATCCGGTGTATTACTGGATGAAGTCTTTGAGTGAAGTTTTTTCTTTTTTTTTACTCTACTCCTTCCTTCCATGTCTTAAATCTCTCTTTCCACTTTCTCAGAGTTAACTATTTATGAATGTTAGAAAAATATTTTTACCATGCACTCAACATGGACTCCGGAATGGTTCTCTCACAATCTCAACTTAATTACAGTGCATTAATTAACTGCATGCCAGTGCCAAGAAAATAGTCCTCATCTTCTGAAAAGAATTCTCTGCAAAAGCCTTGTTGTGTTGACTACCAAGGCACATTGTGTATGGCAAAGCATTAAATGATGATTACCTGAGACATAAAATCGGATGAGTATTACTCTTGTGAATATGGTGAGTGCTCAACCAATTGGAAGTGCAATTCGTGAATTTTTGCCATGGTGGCCGTCAAAATGGAAAAGCACTTTCTTCCTTTTTAAATGCAGTCATTTTTTTGCTACTTCTGCCTTCGGCTTCTCAAGTAATGATGTATAACACTCTCCTGTTATCTTTTTACCTTTTTGAAGATAATCAATAAACATAAACCTGTGACTATCCTAAAAAATAGTCACCATCGCCATCCCTACTGATGGAACAATCTTTGCCAATTTTGGAGCTTGTTCATCCTTTACAGTAGACTGTTTTGACTGTTCTTTCATCTCAGGAGTGTAGTGGTGGATCCAAGTTTCACCTACACTTATGAATTGATGAAAACAATCCGACTACTTTCGCTTAAACTACTCCAACTACTCCTTGGAAATGTTCATTCAAATGCATTTTTGGTACAACATGAGGTATTGTGGCATCCAATGAGTGGATAGCTTACATATGCCCAATTCTACAGTTAATATATTATAAAAATATTCTTTCCATGATCCCAAAGCCTCTGCTATCTGTCTAACCTTAATTAGATGGTTGTCCAGTACCATGTGGTGAACTTTTTGATACTATCAGTGGTGGTGGCAGTTTTTGGCCTTCTGAATGCTCATCATCAGCCAAGCTGGTATGACCATGTTTAAATTCAGCTGCCTATCTTTTCATGGTGGCAAATGATGGGACAGAGTCCCCGTAAGCAGTTTCCAACTCTATTTTAATTTATGCAATTCTATATTTATTTATTGCCCTTCAAATGCAAGTATCATGGCACAACATCAGATTTTTTCCATTCTCACAAAAACACTCACGATGAATTACTCAAAAATTTTCTAAACAACAATTCCTCCAAAATAGCTGATATTTCCTTGAGTACCTTTCAATGTAGTTTTTTTAAACGGCATTCAGTTACCCTGAGGACAATGGCCGAGTCGGCTATTGAAACATAGGTACCTTTGAACACACTCACCTGGTTGAAGACCCGAGAGAAATTCATTGAAGAATATACTTGTATATGTTTGTATGATAGAGAGATAGAAAGACAATAATACTGATAATTTACAAGGGGTGACTGTGGAAGTAAAAAAAACAAAGTGGCAGAACCAGAAGCCCTGGAATGCCTTCGACCCTTACCTTGAAGCTTAGGAGCAGCAGGGCGGCAACCAGAGAGAGTATGGAGAAGATTGCAAAGGGTGGCCAGGGGTATGGGAGGTAGTTAAAGAAGCGGTCAGACGGGCGAGAATCATAGGGTTCCGCCTGCTGCAGGATGAGAAAGGCGGAGGCAATGGGCCCAGCGATGGCGATCCCCAGGGCACCCGAGGCCAGCTGCCGACCGGGGGAAGTACGTGGCGAGGGGAGCATGAGGGAGGCATCAAGCAGGGCAAGCGCAGCCGGCGGGAAGCAATCAGCCACCGAGCGGACGATGAGGTAAGACCAGAAGGTGAGGCGTGGATCGCCGAGCAGCGAGGGGCATGACCCTGATGGCCCCAGGAGGCTGGGCCCAGAGTTGACCTCGTTGTACGGCTGGTCGATGGAGCACATGACTCGGCAGCGGCCCACGGCCCCAGGTCGGCATGACAGGTGGGAGTAGGCAGTGCCCTTGAGGTTGAATGAGGACAGCGGGTAGATGCACAAGGTCTCCCGACTGTTGTGGGTGAAGGGAGGGGAGAAGACAAAATTCCATCAGCACATATTATCAACCGCTGGGAACCTCTCTCTTCTTGAAATGGATACCTTGAGGCCATGATGTTTTCCACATAAAAACTTTCCCATGTTCTATGTGGATCCATTTTTGTTACTTGGTATTTAGCAGTAATTTAGAGGCCCACCACCTTCGCTGACAACAACCATTCAGGGCAATGGTTTTCCGGCTGTCCTGAATGGTTGGTGTCAACGAAAGTTGTGCAAGATAGAATTTGAATCCTATTGTTATATGTTATTTCTGGATATATTTATATATTTCTGGATATATAGTTATATATTATTTCTGGATGCCTGGCATATGTTGTTTGCATTGAAATGTTTCTCAAGTGCATGAAAATGAGGATTATAGCCACACACACAAGCGATTTAAAAAATATCTTTTATTCAATCAGTTCTTATTACAATACTAGAGGATCTTTTTAAATTTGCTTGAACATTTAACATAAACACACAATTGTTTATTGAAGAAATATAGAAATTATTACTTTGTATATTTCCACAAAATAAAGAGAGCACGACCAGTTTTGATAAAAAGTTCTTTTTCTTGCAGCGTGCACTCAAACCCTTTTTTTTGTTTTTTTGATGGTAGTCTCATCACAGTTTTTTTTCTTAGAGGCTATCTAAAGCTTCCATTATGTATTGTTATTTAATTATTATTGTATTGTAATTTATGGAAGTAATACTCTTATTATTATCATTATTAAATCAACAACAATTATCATCTAAACTGGTTGTGCTCTCTTTATTTTGTGGAAATGTACGATAATTTCTATATTGTATCATTATGGAATTCCAATCCACCATGGCCCCCTCAGTGAATTTATTATTCAACTGCACACAAATACTAAATTGCCAGTGATCTCTGGTGGCTTTTTGTGGATCCAGATCAATTTAAGTTTGGTATTAATCTAAGAATTATCTATATATTTTTTTCTAAAAATATGACTTGCATTAACAGGGTTGGGGAGGATTTAAATATGTTATCACAGTTGGGATGAAATTCTAAAAGTCGCCTCAACTGTCTTTGCCACAGGCATTCTTCACTTTAGTTGGCAGTTCAATTTTTCAAATACTTCAGAGGTAAGGTTAGTTTTGATACTTGCCAAATTTGCACAAACAAACACAATGGAATTTAACCAGGTTATGGTCTTCTCAGTGGATTTCACTGCAGAGAAACATTGAGAGACCAAATAAGATCTTTACAGGAAGCGACGGGGAAATACTCATTTGTTAATTCTGACTCTGATCATATCTCTTTATAACATCCCAGCAACCTTCATCATTTTAAATACACAAAGGGAAAATGTAATGTATTCAAAATAGCCCGACAACAGTAATGATTTTGTGAGGTTATGCCCACTCAGATGCTTGAAAAGTGATTCAAAATTCTTATTTCCAAAAAACCAAAAGAAGTTTTCGTGATGGCCTAGCAAAAACCCTGGCACCAACCAAAGTCTGAATCGAATGTCCAGTGTTGTGGTGGCTAGTCTGACCAAGTCAGCCCCGACATGTCTCAGCTGTCGATTTAGACGAAATAAACATAGATCAGGCCATGACTTTGTGGAGCATAATGACATCTATAATGGGAATGACCTTTAGTTTCCATGGCAAATCTGTGCTAAACAAGCAAAATTGGTTAAAAAATCAAGTGAAGAAATTCTTAAAAACTAACTGTAGTGATGTTAGAGTAATGGATCCTGTGTTTAGTTTCACAGATGTTATCGACCGAATCAGGGAGAAAAAGAGGAGACAATCATTAATTTCTGATTTTTCTCAAAATCATTGTGGCTGAGTACACAAGTTGTTATAAACTAAATACTTTCCATCTGATCTTTAGTGATGCATGCCTAAAGCCGTTTTCATGTGCTTCCTTCTTAGTTTAGTGTATGACATGAGGAGTATATGAGTCCTGCCAGAAGACATCTCTTCCGCTTCTTACATCAATTAGCTGCCCTCAAACATTAGGTGTACTACAGTTTTATGCATGTATTTTCTTATGGACTGCCAACATTTTGGTCATCAATGGCCAGCAACACATACTGTACATTACATGCACACAATTCATTTATAAATATGTACCTATATATTAATTGATAAATATTTCATAATATACTGTAGATTTTTGTATAGCCTATACCAGAAGGTTATGCATAATATAATCACTTAGGAAATAAAATCCCTTTAGTCATTATACTGCTAGCCATTTTAGTGCCAAAAAATGTCCAAGATTATATGGTGACACAACAAGGGTTGAGTGTAGTGTCTTCTGTAATGACTTTGTATGTGTCAACCTATCCCCTCTATTGTCACGAAGCCCTTCCTGGCCAAAATTTCCCTGCCACACCCCTCTTTCAATCCACCCCATGTGCTGTCCCACTCCTCGAATTACATCCACTTAGTATCTATATGTATGTATTTCAAATGTCCCCTCTTGCCCTTACCAATTATATCCCACACCCCACTATTCTACCCTTATGCCCTCGGTCCCCCCACCCTATAGCTAAATATTTGGTGACTCCCAGCCCTCCTCTAAAGAAGAAGAAGTGAAATGACCCCTGTGAGTGAAAGTAAAAGCATGTTGTGAAGACTACAATAGAGTCACGGTCATGGCATATTTTTTCAGTGAAATTTACTATTCCCTTGTGTTCGTCTTCAATGTTTTCCTACTCTTGTTTTCCCAATTCCTATCCCAGATTATATATATATATATATAGTATATATAGAATTTTTCCTGAACTATATATATATATATATATATATACAGACACACACACACCTCTCGGAGGAGAGAATGAAAACAATTTGAATTTGGCCGTCCTCTTCACGTGAATATGCTACAGAGTGGCGAAACGCTTTGTGCCACGTAAATACTGTGGAAACTATGGAGTTATTCACATTCGATGAACTATTTGCCGAAGTTTAATATTATCTCTGCAATATCCTATCCGATCGATATCAGTCAGACGTCGACTACTTTGTGCGAAGGAGGATTGGGGGGGAGGGTGGTGGCTCACCCAATCAGGGATCCGTCCAAGGTGGCGTTGATGGCTAGGCTGTTCTTGGACTGGTAGAAGGCGTGGCAGTTGGCGGAAGGCCCCATGCCCTCCGCCGGCTGCGAGAAGCACAGGTGCGTCGGGCTGCTGTGCCGGGCGTCCGCCCACGCCGCACCTGTCGGCGTCGGTATCGTCGTCGTGTCGGCGGCTGTGGTAGTCGTCTCCTCTTCCTCCTCCGTTTTCTCCTCCTCGTTATCGTAGTCATCCAATGACGACTCCACGGGGTTGATGAAAACGTCCGGCTGCGGCGTCGTGAGCGTCGCTTCGGTGCCATCGGTTACCCCCTCATCTGTGGCCGCGGCGTCGAGAGTCGTGGAGTCACCTTCGAACAGCGACGCCTCCGGCATCTCCTCCTCTTCCTCGCAGTCGTATCGACAGTCCGTTAGAACCAGGGAGCCCACCTGCAGTTTCATATCATGAAATTTATCCGTGCACTAGGAAATATTTTCTCCCCTATCCTAAGCTGTGATCCTTCCCACGTGTCATATACGGGTGACTTCCGTCAAGTTTGATATGGAAATTTTCTGTAAAATACCTAAATTTCCAGGTTTATTCATTCAAAAAACTATTTTTTCCGTATTATTTATCTCAAGGGTGCTCACTACTTCGGCTGGAAACACTTATGGAGAGCAATAGAGTTATCCTTACCGTTCATACCCATTGACCCGTATAATCTTTTGACTTTAACATTTTTGTTAGGAAAGTATAGCTGCCCATTGGGGAACATTCTGGATTGTTAGTATTGACAGTTAATAAAAATAACTTGAAAATTATTTAGGTTTATGGACACGTATTTGCTCAGACCACCTAATTTAAATGAGAGATTTTACGTGATGGTGTCTTTCTAGACATAACCTTTCGATATCAAAATTACTAACGATCTATTTTCCGAAAGTCGTTGTTCAACTTAATGCTAAGAGATATACATTAAATAAGGAGTCAATAATATTAAACAAATGCAAATTATTTATTACAGGTCTATTTAGTACAGAAAACTCCCAAATTCTTAACTTAAAATTTTGTTTTATGGTCAAACAATCTCGTTCAATGAAGGCATAACTTTCTTTTTTACGCGTCATGTGCCGGTAAATATAGTCTTCACTTGAAAAGCTTCGCACATGTAAGCACAGTGGACAGAGCGGTCGGTCTACTGGGTCTGCGAATTGATTCCGGGCTAAAAAATCAAGGTTGAAAAGGAAGGAGGCACTTTTTGTTGAACGAGGGGTGTTCGTAAAAAGTAATGCAACTAAGAAATGATCTAATTTATGTTGAAACTTAAGCAGCAGGGTCTAAAACTATAGAAGATATCAAACCCAATCCTTGATATCTTCCAATCATTTTATTCGTTTTTACGGTAATCGAAAATGTGACATATTCCATCACGAATGAAAATAATCCAGCATCCGTAAAAAATTTTTTTGTACCTTATTTGGAGTATTGCCATTCTTAATTTAACAATGTCGTAGTACTCAAATGATTTTCTTAAACCCGGAATGATACTTTCCTCGACGTAACTAATACCTTTTCTTTTTTTTATTAAATTCGTTCTTCGTAATCTGGTCACTGATTCAGTGGACACCCGAGTGCGATGCGTCTACAATAATACAAACTCGTTCTACGCATCAAGAGGTAGGAAGAGTATTGGAATCTGATCGAGTGTTAACATAGAGCAGCTACATTTTTCAAAAGTGAAATGAGTCGAGGTTTCACTTTGTGTAATTCCATTTTAATAGCGTAAAAACAACTTGGGCCAACCAGTGGATTGTATAAGTTATTTTTACCCTATTAGATTTTTTCAAAATATGATCAACGTAGCAGTGTGATCATGTTATTGGAGGAAGTAGTAAGTTGAGAGTCACTCGTCGATTGCTGGTCGAAATATGTAGAGGTTACATTTTCTATGTAATCACTTGAACGAAGAGATTCGAGACATATCATACGCCCCGCGTCACTACGGTAGATCGCACCACGAATATAAAATCATATAAATAGACTGTAGAAAGGATAGATTTTAAAATGTCATTTTTTCCTCGCACGATTAGAGAAGAGAATAGATATTATAGCAATCGAGAGAAAGGCAAATAAAGAGTAGGATATAGGTACGGCGTAGTTCTTAGTTCCTTGCACGCGAGTTATGCCTTCCAATAATTGTTAACATTGAACTTGAATGAATTAATCATTGAATACTTTGCATAAAAGGTGCTGCTTTAGTCCTACATAATTATGCGCGTGTGGTGTGTACTGCACCGCCTGCCGCAAGACCTTGATGCGGCTGGTAGGGCACCATGTAGATGTCACTACTCACCCTCTCGCCACCCCATTCGTGGCACTGGTCGGCGCACTTCTCCTGCACGATGACCCCTCCGCTGGGCGACCCGTCGCACCGGAAGGTCACCATCGGCGTCCGGGCGTCCCTTCGCGTCACCACGGGCACCACGAGAAGCAGCAGGCAGTACGCCACGGCCGATAAGAGCACCAAAACGGCGAGCAGTGCCCTCAGGCGACGGTGACCCTTGGTGCGGCCTGTTGGCGAGGCGAAGATGATCAGCCAAAGAAGCGATAGCTAGTAGGCCGGGTGTTCAAGGCGGGGTGGTTCGCCGGGGGTTATAGTCCAGGCAACAGAGAAAACAACATCGATATTTTAGACTTTTTGAGAAATGAATGGATACCTGTTTCACGTTATAGGGGGGAAGAATGAAAGAAGTTCCCCCAACATGTTTGCAACTTGAGGGTCGATGTCTTTTCGGAGCTACGAGAGTACAAAATTGTCAAAAAAGGTTTATTCAATCTACAAGTCAAAATAAGATTTTTAGAAGAAAAAAAAACCTAACTCGAGTCTAATGGGTCGCAGGGCAATTTATTTTTTTTTATATTTGTTTTAAAGCCAGCTTTCGTAATATCTAAGAAACTCGCTCAAGGTACCAGCGACGCTGTGTCCTATTGTTTATAAAGTAAAAGTACCCCCATTTTAAAGCAACAAATAATAAGATAATATTCAATACTTTCATTTATATTTATCAACAATTAAAAATATGACTTTCAGCAGAGAATCCATTCTTAACTGAACCGAAATGTTATTCAACAAAAAAGTTATAGCTTTCAACATTTATCGTGTTGGGATAAACAAATAAACATATCTCCGAAACAAATTTACCGATTGAATTAGGCAATATCTCAATTGATTAGGAATTGAAAAAGCTTCCTTATAAAAATATTTAAAAATTTTCAAGATTGCTTCTTTGATAAATAATTTACTTTTAAATAATGGCGGTTTTGGACGGTTTTTTGTTAATTTTTCAATAACTAATTAATAAAATCGAACTTACTAAAGCTCAAATTAAAGGTTTTTTAATCACCAACAAATTATATTTCCGTTTTTATTCTCCAAAAATCTTATTTGGGCTTGTAGATTGAAGAAACCTGTTTTGGTCAACTTTGGACTCTCGTAGATCCGAAAAGACATCGATTCATTCATTCATTCTCATCCATTCCTCAAAAAAGTGAACATATCGATGTTTTTTCTCTGGTGCCTGGACTATTACACGAAAATACTCGACCGAGCGTCGAAATGGCGTCCATCGTCCCCGGATTTCAACCGCTGCCGTTGGTCAAGACGCTCGAGACAAAGTCTGAGAGTTGGGAAATGTGGAAGTGGCTTTCACAATTACTTCACATTACTTACAATTTATTTCACAAATAAATTTCACTTAGACCTTCTATTATAAAAGCACTCATAGCATGATCAAACGTACCTGTATAGTCCTTGAGACCACTGTCAGGGCCACCCTTGGCCCCGGAGTGTCCCCAGAGGCCTGATGCAAGCCTGTCGGCCAGGGGTCCCACGGCCAGGGGCCCCAGGATGGAGATGGCTGGGGCCACCATGGACACGATGCGAGCTTCCTCCACGGACAACCCCGCTGACCTCATGTGCAGGGGCAGGAAGGGAATCAGGCATCCCAGTGCTGCGGACAACAGAATGAACACAGTCCATGTTAGGAAAACATCTAAGTACGCCTTGTACGTATTACATGACTTGTGCCCTGCTTTCAGGGTACTCGTCACCTATATACTGTGACGAATCTCGGACTAGCAATCCTATTGTTATTGAAAAAATTTGTTTCGACACACATTCAATTCGATCTTGTTTTGGGTACAAGAATAGAATTCGAAACAAAATACTTCACCGGTTTAAGTTTCACAATTATTTTATACATGTTTGGAATATATATCCATTTGCCTATTTTTAAGACGACTTGAATTTTAGACGCAATGGAGCTTCAAATCGTAGTCAAGTGAAGTAGGCGTACTTATTGTATTGACTGACAATTAAAGTTCAGAGTGAAATATTGATAGAGTAGTTGAAAAAAGAATTGTCATCTTTTAAATGATGTAATAATGATCAAACAATTCATTAGAAATAACATACCATAAGAATACACCATAGCATAAAAATTTCGTTACACATACTAAAAATGAGCCCAACGTTTGATTTCAATGGAAAAGAGTAGAGAACCAATAAAGCATCAAGTCAGTAAATGCCAAGCACATATAATAGAAAAAAAATTAGCCACGAGAAACTAAATTGTCTTCTAGATATCTAATATACACTTAATATGGCGCTAACTTAAATTACAAAAAAGTAACCCAGTGAATTCTTAACAAGGCACGATGTATCCTGATGAACACGCGACCCGCAATACGGATACCTACCGTTGTCTGTAGGCAACCCGCAACAAAACATGAACACAACGCAAAGACGCACTGCCCAAACATTGCATTCATCGAAATGTAAATGCCATATAAAAGACCCTTTGAAAAGCTACACAAAACGAGTAATACTTCATTTCTGATTTAAATATTACGTTTTTATATATTCGCTTTGATTTCAACGACTCCGTCACCCCCTATGAGTCCGTCGGGCGAAGCACAAAAGGAAAACAAGTCAGGATCAACGAAAACCCCACGACGTTCCACCTTAAAACCTCCATTTTGTTGGAGAAGTTCAAGAGCAAGATGCTCCTCAAGCCTATATTTTATAGCGACAGTCTCAATGTCACTGTAATATAATATGGAACCCATCAAATTGGCCGAAGATGTCGTCGGGCGAATTCGGCCCACTGTTCCAAAGTATTATGCCGTTAGTCTCTTTCGTCTCTCTTCTTTCCACAACAAACAATTTATTTGATCAATGGTGTCCCTCTGAAGTTGGTACCTGGCATCGTCGGACAGTTTCAGAGAATGTAAAAACTCACGTGACTCAATGTCAAAAAATTTCATCCTCAATATTGATCGGGCTTGGTGGCTAGGGGTCCATGGTCTGCATTCGTCGAGTTGCTTACAAACAGTGCCCGGCGTGATGTCTTCTTCCGTGTTTGGCGTCTTTTTTTAGTCCATTCTTTTTGTATATTGTCCAGGGCTTGCTGCGTATAGCATACAGTACAATTTACTGTGCATTTTCCCTGTATTATAAGAAACCACGGCTCTCATTGTCCATATTTTATACGATCCTCGGAAGCAGAAGTTGATTCTATTTTCTCTATTACGTTTTGCAACAATGGCGTTGAATTGATTTGCACAATTGCTGTGGAGATTCTGTACGTATTAGGCTCCGACTGTGGTGAGCCAAATACCCCTTTATGCGTTCTAACTTCACTAAAAGACCCGCCTCTAGTAAATATTCAACGATGGATTCATCAGAATTCCTTCTGGAACAAAAGTACGAATGCCAATTTCAGTGGTCTTCAAAGATATTCTTGGGACCATTCAAAATACCTTGCCTCAATTTAACTTCTTTGTTTAGCACAGAGCCGTCACAGAGCAGCAGCTTCGCTCTGTGACGGTTTCGCCTAGTTTGCGGTAGGCAATTGCCTACTTGACAGCTGTATTATGTTTTCAAAAATATTTTTTCTTGGTGTAAGGGGTCCGTGCCGCTTATCTTTACAAAATCCTCGTTATTTGGTGGAGTAATGTCGTAGGTGGTGATGTTTACATTCAATTTTTTCAATGGGTGTATTTTTGTAGGATCTGTATTGAACCAATTTTGCGAACACACTGTTATTACCGTCTGCAATAAGCTTGTTGAATCGTATCCCAGACATTTCTTCACTGACTTTAAATACTTCCAAAATTGTGGATGATTCCATACTTGAAGAAGAAGCATTAAATTCCCAATTTTTGAACCACACGTGCTGGCTTGCTTCGACTGAAACTGATTCTGCTCTGCGACACACCATGAAATATTTATTTTTTACACCCACGAAAAGAACTTTAAGAATTACTGATTCAGGCTTGATGTGGTGGAAGGTACACATATTGAAAAGAAATAAAAAAGTTGCACTTTTCCACAAGAATAATCTTGTGGAAATGTGCAACTTTTTTATTTATTTTCAAAAGAACTTTCTTTGTGCGATAGCCAGTAGTATCAGCCTGAAGTTACAATGGAAAATTTACATTAATTAGGTTAAAAATGTAAAAGGAAAAAAAATATTAAATATTTTTCGGAATATTATGGCTACTGCTATTTTTATTAAACCGAAAAAAATTTCATTTGTTACGAATTAGAAGAATTAATCCTTCATCAACTTTTTGAGCAGATCTCCATTTCATGCTAGCATCGGATGTATTTCCTGGGTTAGGGCATCTGTTCTCTTTCAAACTGGTATTTTATATACACATCACTTTTTGTGTACAGATTGTCCTAAGCTCTCCAAATCCTCAAATATCTGAGATACGAGACCAAGCCCATTCAACTTGCTGGCAAAGAAATATCGAGGCTCTCGACCTAAGGAGTGGCCAGAAAGACATGCGTCCGAGATAAAAATTCATTTCGTTTTGATATTCATGGGTCAAAAGACAGAAAGGATTTTGGAGCACAGACTCCTTCATTGCAACTAACTTATTCAGATAAGTAATGGCAAGGAATGGATTGGAGAAAATGTGGAAACTATGGTGGGCGAGGTTACCACGTGGATTCCAAGTTTCAAGTTTCTTCGTTGACTGGTTTTGCCACAGCCAAGGAGCAAAATATTTTACCCCGGCCCTGCACGCTCTTTAAGAGGAAGATGGTCAGCAAGATTGCTCTGCGATTTCGGTCACTCGAGTCAGGAGAGGTGACCTCAGCCACTTCGCTTGGCCTTTATCTTTAGTTCGCAGGTATCTCCCCAGCAGTTCACCCTTCCTCCCGCGAGAGATTCGACTGCGCGAATCCACGCTCACTCAGCGGTTTTCTGCCCGCTGACACGATTAGATACGGAAGCGGAGACAAACGCCCAGTAAGTCTGTTCCCCTTCCACTAATTTGATTGGCGAGGACCACTGTTATCCTCACCGAACATCGCTGACAATGCTTCGGGATGGGACCACTTACAGTGAACACTCGCTTAACCGTCCCTCGATCACCCGCTTCTGCGTCTAGAAAATTTAAATGCATCTTATCGTGAGAGCGTATCACCGTATTACGGCATCATCAGGTGATAATGCAGTAATTCGGTGAAATAAGGAATTGCGATTTGTGGTAAAGTACTATATGAATATCTTGAAAATAATGTGTTACATTCAATTGGAATTTTGTTTTAAATATACAATGACGTTCTTACAAAAATCAACATATCTTTGACACCGAGTTCATAATTTTTCTCTTTTATCTAGTCACTGAACGGCTTTCACTGGTAGAAATTACATCGTTGATTGGAGATTTTTAGGTGAATTCTATTATAACAATTACGAATAGTAAGTTTTTATTAGAATAATTGTATTTAATAAAAGTCAATAAAAAAGTCGATTTTATAAATAATTGTTTCCGAATAAAATAACTTTCTTCGTGTCATTTACTCTAAGACGCTCAATGCAATTTTTCCCCGTGTAATCGGATTCCCGGATTATCCGACTGACCCTCCGCCGGTTAATTGAGCTTCCACTGTATTTGGAAAAGTTCGGTATATGTATACATAGGCTCGGTATTGAAAAATGTTTTTGATTATGAGGTAAAAAGTTGACATTTACATAGAAATGATAAACTATCGTTTGCTAAACTATGACCTCAATGTTCCTTTTTCATTTATAAATATTTCCTATCTTATATATCCAATTACAATGTGCTCCGAATTAAAAAAATGAAGTTGTTCAATACCGCCTTATTCCGGTCTAATGCATATAAGCAATTCGAGCCAGGAGATCGCGATTAGTAACACCAAAAGGTTTATATGACGCTGCAATATACTAAATGAGCAGTTGGCCTAACCGCTAATTTATGTTGCGGTGAAATTCCATTTTTAGTCATTCAATCCATACATGGTGACCTTAATGTCGAAGTGCTATCTTGCATTCGATTTCGGCATTAGTGCACAGCCCGACAATTGTCGCGTTGTAGAACGGTGGACAAATATACAAGTCGTAGGATTTACACACGCCCCCATCCATTATACCTTTGTAGTACATACATTGCATTCGGCTTAGAAATCCGTCCGGATCAATCCCTTTGTTTATTGCGTACTACGCAATAGTCCTCAAAACATAGAAGCCTCACTGAGTAATCCACACAAAAATGAAGTAATGAAATCGTGACTATTTACTAATTATTTTTCAGCAGTGTGCGATTAACCTATCACGTATTACCAGCAAAGGAAGTGAGAATAAGGATTTCAGGAACGATGGGACATGCGCCGAGACTTGACCGGTTTACTGAAACGACCGGTTTCGTCGAATAGTCGACATTTTTAGGTGAAATGTGCACGAGGTTTGACAAATACATACCCTCATGGATGTGGAGGGGGGAGATAGGGAGTTGGAGTGGTATGGGGGGGGGGGGGTTGTAGGTGGGTGGGCTGTTAAAGTTGAGCGGAAAGGGAAGAGGAGAAGAGGAGGTTGGAGAATCTACCGAGGAGGGGGCGAGGGGGAAGAAATGGGGGGGATGAACAACTGATAGGAACGGTTGGCCTGACCAACCGCGTGTAGTTGATGGGAGGTGCAAGGTCTGCAGAGTCAATGTATCTGCGTAAATACTGGTTGTTTAGGGACATCCAGGCGGGGGCGAGTGTAAGGAAAACACATTGGGATTCACTACGATACCATTAACACAGTTCTTCCTTATCTCCGGTTGTTTAAAACCCTTCAAGCCGGTTCAGAAATTGAAATGTTGGATTCCTAATATCGTTATTAATTTTTTTTATCAAACTTTTTGCAGATAAACAGAAAATAATGTAAATCCTTTTCAAATCTTTATTCTAAAATTGTAAAAAAGTCACAGTTCAACGTTTACTCTATGCAATAAAAAATTTTACTCGCGTCATATTTTATAATTTCACCTCTTCAATCACTTCCAAGTGTCTCAAATGCGGAAAATAATTTATATATTTTTCAATTTTAGCTCTACAATTGAAAAAAAATGTTATACCTAGTTGACTGTTTACTCTACGCAAAAAAATTTACTCACGCCTTATCTTATAATTTCACAACGTCCATTCCTTGGGCTTTGACTTCTTGATGGAGGATTTCAGGAGTGAAATCGCTCGTATGCCCGTCTTTACACACAAAGAGTTTGACAAAACATGGCCGGGATATTATATCGGCCGTGGCGACTCGTCTGCGGTCGTGCGGGGACTTAAAATTGTCAAAGAGATAAGCGACTCACCTCCGAAGAAGCAGAAGAGAAGCACCTTGGACGGAACCATCCTCACGTCAAGACACGCCATCTCTCCCGGACGATTGGATCCTCCTTCCTCACGGGGCGAGTCGGTCACCTTTTCTCCTCCCCTCTCCGTGAATTGGGTCTTCCCGGATCTCCAGCTACGCGACACTTCGCGGAACGCAGACCCCCGCAGAGGGTAGGGAACAAACCTCCACGTTCTCTGCCCCCTATTGGTGTCCCGACCGCTTTTCGGGCGTAATTATAACCGCACAGCCAGATGCTTCCTCCTGCGCCGCCCCCTGAACGATGGTCTCGAATGGTGGATTGCTCCTCGAATCTCTCGGAAGACGCCGCGAGCCCTCAACCTCCCTGCCTCCTTGACTCCCCCATTCTCCACCACCCCTCCGAACACCCCCTTCGCTCCTCTCACTCAACCACACACACTGACTCCCCACCTCTCTCCCTCCTCCTCAGTGGACCTATCCGGCTCGTACCCTTCAGCAGCCAGTCACGCAGATCGAAGGGAAGCCCTCCCTTGGCAGTAAAGACCCTGCGAAGAGAAAGAAGACGAGCGATTAATGGCGGGGGACTGGGGAGGTGTCTCCACGTTTCCGACAGCTCTTTCAAAGAACATCAATCTGGTGTAATTGATTGATTCAGGCGAGACTTGGTGGGATCAATACGACCCGAGATAAATTCACTGGTTATTACAGTTTACACAATTCACTGTAGAAATCTACCGTTCATCCGGGTTTTGACTCATTCGATCACTTTCTACTGAAGATGAAACCCATCAATCCGTCAATATATTTATAAAGTGGAATTACCGGTGAATTTAATTCAGAGAACACCTGGTGTAACACGTAACCAGTATGATCGACACATGAAGGCGCGGAATTTGATTATAGCAAAACCTTTTCCAGAAGAAATACCTTGACAAGGAGTGCCGAAGTTATTGCCTCTCTTCGCAATTGGTTACTAGATGCACACCAAGAATGAATCATTATTCACCCACACAGGTAGGGAATATAAATACACGCAGATAGGGACCTAGATGAGATTTAAAATTTCTGCGAGACGTGAGTCGGAATTAAATTTGAAAAAGTGATGATAAACTTTTAGAGGTAATGTTGTTCACCAGAAAACTGTGACAACACCGTTAAGGATGCGGATTTAGCAAACGTAGAGTAGATTAAATATTTAGTTGTTACGTTAACTAAAGATCTGTCGCGGGGAAGACATATTCGGATAAATTTTGGAATAGCAAATAAAAAGTTAGGGTTCTATATGCCCTTGATTGATCGTCCAATTTCTTGATTAAAGATTTTGCAAGAAATGGAGTGGGTAGACCGATCTAGTCTTTGGGAACTGTGAACGCATATGGAATTCTTTAATTTTATTTTTGGCCAAACGGCTATTTCTAATGTCGTCATTTTATCCACATGGGCTGATATTTAATCGGAACCCGGAGATTTGCTTTAATTGAAATCTTTAAGCCGCGTTCTATGCTGTGAAAGGAAATTATCATTTCGGACACGGGGTATCGGTGAGCCGATAACCGATGATGAAACCGGATTGGAAAAAATAAGTTTAATTTATCACCTTTTTATAAACTTATGGAAGTTTTTCCTCCGCTACTATTCAGCGGGTGTACTATCGGCTTATTTCACCTGAACCTCCTTGAGCAAAATGTCTCTGATGGCATTCAAAATATTCACCTAATATTTTACTTTCCACTAAGATTTTAAATCTGGTAGGACTAGTTTCAACGGATGGCGTGGGCAAATCCTTCCATGCAAGAACAGAAGAGCACAGGAGATGTTTCCGTTTGGAAACACCTCCCAATCGCTCTTCGCGAAGCATCTGTGGGAGGAAGGATACTCGAGTGAGTTCCTACCGGAGATACTTCACCAGACCGAGAAGGTGAGCAAGATGGATAAACTGAGGAATTTGAGAAAAGGAGACACCGGAGGAATGGACCCATGGTGAACGACAATTTGTTTGAAAATTACTCCCCACTGCTTGACGCCACCCCGGGTTTCGCGGGCACAAAGTAATTACCCACCACCAGACCCCTAACACCCCGTCCCCCGTCGTAGTGACACCTGGCTTCACGACCAATCGCAACACGCATTCCTTTCCTTCCCCCTTCGATGCCCGCCGCCACTGCCTAAAATGAGTGTATATAAATGGCTGTCTATGTATGATTTTTGTACCTTTATGTTGCGCCGTAGCGTTGCAACTAGTCGTACCAGATTAAAAATCTTAGTGGAAAAATACGTAGTACGTTATTCCTTTTTCTCAGAAATGGATTTCCACACAGTTATACATGAAAATATAGAACAGGATAAATTTACTGAGCAGATTTCAGGCTGATCACTTCAGCGAAGAGAATAAAGAAATATTACCGGGCTAATAAAGGTAGATTTAAATCAGGTTAGTTAAAATCAGGGAGATGGATTTCAGAATTTACATATTCTGCAATCCACCTCCCTGATGAGGAATAACTGTAATTTTTTCCTCGCACAAGTAGATCTCAAAAGCAATATGATTACAAGCACGTAGATGACAGTTAGGTAGGAAGTTAAGGTACATATATATTTTGTAGTTGCCTTGCATGCAGGGTTAATTATATGTAGTTCGACATTTTTGCCGGCTGGGATAGCTTGGGGGCAGCGCACTCGACGGCTACAAAGGTCGCGGGTTCGAGTCCCGTCCAGGGCATGAGTGTTGTGTTTGTCCGACAGGGTTTTTTTCTATGATTTTTGGAGAGGTGCGAAATGACCATGGACGTCGAAGCACCATGTTAATATAAAAACCGCTGATTCAGCATTGTTTCCGTACGGCATGAGTAATGTTTTGTCATTTTAATGCTTCGCAATTCAGTAGTATCTTGAGTAGTGAATCATTTCTATTGTTTGCATGCAAGAATGCATGCCTGGTGATGGAATGCATATCCTACCACACGCGTTTTCGGCTGATTGCAAGATATTCTTACATAGATGTTCTGAACCAAGAACCCGGCCGCACATGCAAGGCTACGACCCAGAGAAGCACGTGGAGTTTGAGGCATGGACTTCGGAAGACTGCAGGCGCCGCGACAGCAGGAACGATCGGGGTGAAGGAATCCCGAAAGAAGGAAGTCAAGATGCAATTTCTCCATTGAGTAAAGAACCGTATGGTAAAATTGCGCCATTCTTTACTCTATGATTTTACTTAGGAGGTTGATTTACACACGCAGTTTAATTCCCTGAAGCTTTGATGTTTGCAGTTTTTTAAGCAAGTAAATTAATTTTTTTGAGGCGCATGGATCTCATGACTGAGAGGGGAAGGTTTAGCATTCTAGTGTGTACATCACGAAAAATCGAGGCATATTTATACGTCTAAGTAATTATACTATGTCTACGTAATACCCTCCAATCCTCATACACAGTTTACAGGCGTTCATCGGCTCCTGTAGGATGGGGACACCCGGCATGGTATGCATTTCGGACATACTTATTAAGATATTTTATTGATCACTTATATTTAAACCAAAACAAGAATTACCAGCGGTCACACATTGACACCACAGGAGATAAATCATGTGATGATTAAATAGGAACACGCGTTCACCCGTTGTGCCCCCTCTCCTCAACCTGCAGACGCCAACCTGGAAGTGCTCTCCTACGTGATTGATCCAACGTACACACGTACGCAAAAGGTGTGCGCGAGAGTGCATGTGCGTGCGTGCAAGGGTACGTTGTCCTCTCCGGAGGGTAAAGCGAGCTTCACAGGAACTCCGCTCGAGAGCGCTCGTAGCGCCGGCCGCGCTCGCTGACCTCGATTCGATATCTAGCGTCGTTCATTTGTTCTGCTCAACTGCGCCGAGCGTTTTACTCGGTCTGGACGAGGGAGGGAACGAGTCAGGAAACCCTTCCAGAGGGGTTGTGGAGGATTCTTGTTTCTTTTCTCGCGATTCAGTGTTATGATCTTATTGGAAAAGTTAGGTTGGGAAACACTCGCTGAGTGAAGGTTGAAGTACAGGTTAAATCTTTTAGGCAGATTTCAGGAGGATCATTTCAACGATGAGATCAGAAATATATTA
>WURS02045891.1:0-10000 GCA_011762765.2 Rhinocypha anisoptera | reverse complement strand
TATATATTAAATCTATATACACAAAAATATGATAATTATTATTCCATTTTTAAATATATATGTATCGTTAAAGCAAAAAAAAGAACAATTATATATATTATATCATATAAATATTATATAAGCACAAAAAAATTAATTTTGTTAATAAGAATAAAAATAATAATACAATGTGAAAATTATTGAACGATATACAGTGAAAGAGACAATAATAATAATAATAATAATAATAAATAGAGATTACAATATTGCTTTGAGAGTTAATGTGAAGATGATGCTGTTAATGTGTGTGTCAATGTAAATTCAAATGGTGATACAAACTCAAATCCTATATATTGATTTTTTTTGCTTATCTTAAGATTTATGTTAAGTATAATAAAATAAAAACAGTACAATTTCTAATTTGTACCATAAAAAATCACACTTTTTTAATATTATAATAAATAAGCAAAAAATCAGTATATTTGATTGGAATTTTAATGTGAGAAGAAAGAGATGATGTCACATATATCACATAATGAAATAAGTCGAGCTCCTGACTTTAGTTCCTAATTCAAGTTATTTCTTGTTTTTAGAACTACCTTTAGAACTAAAACTAGAATTAAGATCAAGATCTATTTCTTGACTCATTTGACTACTTGTGATATACATTTAATAAATGATTTATATATGTGAAAAAAGAAGGCTTTTGTAGGTGATAAAGTTATATTTGTCCCGAAACAATCTTTCTCTGCACTGTTCAAAATACTGTCTGGTTATAACCTGACATTGAGCACGTTTTTGGTTATAACCTTACAATTTTAAAAATACCAGCTTTTAAGGTGACTTTTTAAGAAAAGTTGGCTTATAATCACACAATTTTAAAAAAATCAGCTTATAAGCGTTGATTTTACAAAATGTCTGCTTATAAACTTACATTGTTTAAATTGAAAGTCTATGACAATGCCTTGTCGAGTTATAACCAGAAACGTGCTTAATACGTTGGGTTATAACCGGACAGTATTTTTAACAGTGCGTTTGTGTGTGTGTGTTAAGTTGAGGAGAGTGACTGAAGAAAGTGGTTGAGGTCGTACTCGTTTTCATACTGCTGTGTATCCCACAACTCGGGCAGACTGTCGAGCATCATCTTCATCGAAACCTGACTCTTGCCGCCACAGGAAGAGGAAGAAGAAGCGGTCAACTGCAATTGGCCACCATTCTGCTCCACCGCTCGGTTCTTGGTGTCGGTGGAGAGCTCAAACAGATCGAGCAGCTGATCGGTGGCCATCGAGTCGAGGCTCGAGTTTTCGCTTGAAATCACCGTGTTTGCGATTGTTAACTTGAACTTTTGCAGTCCCATGATCTTCTCCTCTAACGTACCAGTGGTGATTAACCTTTGAAAAAAGAGGGGTGAGAAAGAGATAAATTAACACTCGGTTGGGTTCTAGAGGTCACTTTTGACCCAAAGCATTTTTTTGACAATTTTTTAAAATATGAAACCCTTGACAAAAAAATTCTAAATTTTTTATAGTTCTTAAAAATTAGTTGAATTTGTAAATAAAAAATAATTAAGGTCTAAAAAAGATTAAGTTTTCAAGCCATAAAATAGTTTCTAAGGGTATAAAAACACAACTTATCCGAGTGTTAACCAAAAAAATACGGCAAAAGCGAATTTTTACAAGAATTACAATAAACAAAGTAATAATTAAATAATCTTAGCTAATTACAATTTTTTTACAAGAGGGCAAGCGCAGTCTGCCTCTTGTAAAAACGGCAGAAAAGCCTCCGAAGTCAAAATCGAGTTATCATAATTCGAAGGAATATGTAAAACAATTCGATTCGAATCGAGTGAGAATTGAAAAAGTTCAAATTGAATGAGAATTCGAAGAGTTATGCACAACATTCAAATCGAATCTGAATAAGATTCGAATAATAAATTGGTGATATATTCGAATCCCAACAGTGAAAGTTAGATTCAAATCGGTTAAGAATTCGAATTACAACAGTGAAAGTTAGATTCGAATTGGTGATAAATTCGAATCACAACAACAAAAATTGAATTTGAATCGGTTAAGCACAGTGTAAGGTAACTTTCACAGTACAACAAAAAATGCCAGAACATAGAAACCCTTCACCATACTTATCGTTAATACATTAGAGAAAGAATTCGAATCGAATCAGATATGAATTCGAATTGAACTCATTCTTGAAAGAAAACACTTACCGATAGACATTGACCACTTTCTTCTGTCCAATACGATGTGCTCGATCCATCGCTTGCAAGTCTTTCATCGGATTCCAATCGTGCTCCACAAATATCACAGTATCAGCACCGGTCAGGTTCAGGCCTAGCCCGCCAACCTATTTTGGGTAAACAAATGTTAATTCAAATATAAACTAATAAAAGAGAATATATATAGTACCTGAGTGGTGAGCAAGAGTATATCAATGGAAGGATCATTGTTGAACTGGTGAATCAGTCCGTATCGCGTTCCGGAGGGAACATCACCATCCAATCTGAGATATGTGACCGAGGGCATGTGCACCTTGAGAAGGTCAAACTCGACTATGTCGAGCATGCTCTTGAGTTGACAGAAAACCAACGCACGGTGTTGGTTCACCACCGGTTCGCCTTGTCCACCGATGGTCTGGGTGCCGATGCCACAGTCCTGCAACAATTGCTTCAATGCACACAACTTGGCTGCGTGACTTATGTCGGATAGGGTTGAGTTGTCCGACTTGAGCTTGGCAGTGATCACATCAAAGCTTGGGTGAGATGGTGACAACACCAGTTTGGGGTGATTGCACACCTTACGCAGGTATTGTAATGATTGAAAGATGTGTGACTTGCTCATGGTACCCGTAGAAGCAGTACTGGTAGTACCAGCACTACTATTACTACTCTTCACACCGGAAGTCAACTCCTCTACCTCAGTGTCCAGTGTATTTTTAAGTGATTGTCGTGCGCGACTCTTGTAGAAATCCTCGTAGAGTTGTGCTTGCAGTGAACTCAACTCACAGTAGTAGTCTTGGATGATCTTTGGTGGTAGATCTTTGAGGACGTCTTCCTTCATGCGACGCAGTATGAAAGGCAGTACTTGACGATGGAGATTTTCCATGGCCAAGATGCCAGCCTCTTGCTCCTTGGAGGAACTCTTTGCATCACGTGACGCGAGGATTGGTTTTGAATATCTCGCCATAAACTGTCGTTCGGTGCCCAAGAAACCAGGCATCAAGAAGTCAAACAGTGACCACAACTCGAGTACATTGTTCTGAATGGGAGTTCCTGTGAGAATGAGCCGATGATTAGCCACCAGCGACTTCATCGCTTTGGCAAGCTTTGTCTTGCCATTCTTGATCACATGACCTTCGTCCAGAATGCAATAGTTCCACTTGATAGTGGAGAAAAAATCAATGTCGTTACGTACCAGATCGTACGATGCGATCACAAGGTTATAGTTCTTGGTCTTGTCGGAAGTGATCATCTGGATAGCTCGTTTGATTCGATTTCTCACCTTTAGCCGTTCGGCAGGTGGTCCAGTGTAGTGAATCGGAGCGAGGTGCTTTGAGGAGACAAACTTCTCCACCTCGTACATCCAATGACCGGTCAACGTGGGTGGACAGATCACCATTGACAAGAGTGGCTTGTTGCTTGATTCACCCTTCAGAAACCTTTCTTTTGCATAGTGATGATCCGAGGCAAGAATGCAGATCGCCTGTAAAGTCTTGCCAAGACCCATCTCATCGGCGACAATGCCGTGCAGTTTGTACTTGTTGAGAAAAGCCAACCAATTGAGACCGTCCTGCTGATACGTACGCAACTCTGCCTCAACCGGAATCGGCAGTTTGTAGTCGTCAAGTTTGCTCACATTCATCAACTGTTCCAAGAAGTGCCGTTCGCTCTCCTTGCGGCGCATCAAATCCTCACTGAGTTGTACATTGGGTATAGCCAAGCTATCCGTAAATCGTTTCTTAATCCCTCCGCCATTCACCTCCTCACCATCACTCTTCCGGTTGTTATCATTGTCAAGTGGCATCAGTTGAACGAGCTGTGCGAAGCAATGCGTCGCCAGCAGTCGAACCGCTTCGTTCTGGTCCGACATACGACCCAGCATAGGAACTATGAGTAGAACAATGTAAGGCACTATGTTGAGCGAGAGTCTCTCGATGACACTGTGAATCGCCTCGACCGCTCCTTGTCGTTTAACCTCCAAATCAGCCGCTTCCAGCAAGTCCAATGTTTTGGTGAGAATCACCCGCATTGTCTCAGCCGGTGAGATAGTGGCCAACATGCCGAAACACCGCGAAGCCATGTGTCGTATGGCGGCGTAGGGACTGTACAAACACCGACATAGAAAGTCAAAGGTCGAGTGAAGAGTCGGATGGAGAGTGTGATTCATGTGAGGACCGATCACTTCGAGCACTTGAAGAGACTGCACAAGTTGCATGGCTCGTTCGATGTCGGTCGGTTCAAACTTGCTGGGCGGACCGTGTTCGCTTTTGTTCAACTCGGTGATGTGACTCCACAACCACGGTAGACGGTCTGGCAGATACTTGCCAAAGAATCGACATGACTCGGAGAGAGCAGCAGTCGCACCACGGCGTAGAATCTCATTCTGCTTATCCATTGCAGCAGACGACTGATCAGAAGTTCCGTTGGCCGCCGATCCACTGCTCGACGTAGACGGCAAATCTTCCACCGCAATATTATTATTATTATTACTATTCTTCTTAGCCATGCTCAACGAATTTGAACGTTTTAGTGAAATACTCTTCTCGGCACACTTTTGCATATTTTCAAGAGTGATTATCGTGGGTTGACTCTGCTTGGTGCCAATCACCTCTGGTGTAAAATTGCGATCTGAGCAAAGGTAGGTAACGAGGTTTTTAATGATCTTCGGCAGTGGAGAGTTGATGGTCGGATCACGATAGATTCGTTCACAACAAAGCCGTAACAATTGCACCAGACTCGAGGCAGAGCTACGCTGCAACTGTTCATTCTCCTCCTGTTTGATCGAGTCCATGATGGGTCGAATGATTGGATTGAGCTTGTCTGGCATGTAGTTCCACGAGATCAAGGCACTCGCCAAGGCCGAGTTGACACCCATTGCAAGACTCGTGCTCATGTGATTCATCTCACCAATCATCCGAGTCAATCTCGCACTTTGCTCCTCAATACTATCGATGAGACTTTTTAGTTTCTTATTGGTCTTGCGACCCGAGTTGAGTTTGTTCTTGAGCTCTGGCACCGCCTTGTCACTGACATCCCCAACCACAGCATTAATCTGTTGAATCGTGTAGACCGTGTGACCAGCGATCTCATTCTCGCTAAAACTAACACTGTGGGTTCTCAGGTTGGCAAGAAATTCGCGAAAGGAAACCTGAATTCGCGAGGCACACAGGTTCATCTCTTCAAAGAAGACTCTCTCTTGTAGAAGTGCAAAGCAACACTCGGCCAGCTGTTGGTGAAGTTGAAGGGGAAGTTTTTTCTTCTGAGTTCCCTGTGCGACCTCCTCACACCACGGCGGAGGAGTCTCACCTTCAAGTTTGACCTTAGCCAAGGCCCACTCCTTGATGATCCAAGCGGTACACATACGCTGCAGTGCCACCTTGTTGTTGAAGTGAAACATGAGAATCGAGG
The DNA here is from genome assembly GCA_011762765.2 of Rhinocypha anisoptera. Taxonomy (NCBI): domain Eukaryota; kingdom Metazoa; phylum Arthropoda; class Insecta; order Odonata; family Chlorocyphidae; genus Rhinocypha; species Rhinocypha anisoptera. The sequence goes on along the minus strand of WURS02045891.1, from coordinate 4,383 downwards.
CAAAGCTTTCCAGGGCTTCCTTCTCGGTGGTGCCCGTACTCTCCTCGGTGGACCGAGTCAAGAAGTAGGCTAAGGTACCTAGGAGTCGAGCGCACTGATACCGGGCTCGAATCACACATCGCTCACGTTCTTCGTTGGCATCCGAGAATGACTCCACGCCTCCGATGAAGTACTGCTCGGGAGTGAGAGCAGAGATCGCTTCTTGATGATGTCGATTCTTGCTCTAAGTAAATAAAGTAAATACCACAAAATTAACACTCTGCACTGTTAAAAATACTGTCTGGTTATAACCTGACATTGAGCACGTTTCTGGTTATAACCTTACAATTTCAAAAATACCAGTTAACCCTATAATTAAAAAAATTTAGTTTATAAGCGTTGATTTTTCAAAATGTCTTCTTATAAACTTACATTTTTAAATTGAAAGTCTATGACTTGTCGAGTTATTATAACCAGAAAAGTGCTTAATTTTGTAATCAGACAGTATTTTTAACAGTGTATAGAGGTATAGTTACCCGGTATAACCTCATTCAAAAGGTTTTTTAAGGTTCACTTTTTAAAAAAAAATTTAAACTGGAAATCTGATTTTAAAAAATTCTAAAGCACTTTCTGTAAAAAAAAGACCAAAAAACTGCCTAAGTCTAACTTGAATTATCTGAATTCGAATTATAACACTGAAAAAAGTTAGATTCGAATTGGTTAAAAGCTCGAATCTTACCGCGCATGCGCGAGGAGTCTGGCAGAATACGAAAAAAGCCATATGTAGGAGAAATGCAACTTAAATAATTTTGAAATGAATTTGTAGCTAAAGTGTTTCAAATATATTATTATAATCGATAATTTTCATTTCATTTCATGTTTATTTCTACTTCTTTAGGCGGGTCTCGAGAAATCGCCGAAGTAGACCTTGATGCCTACCGAAAGCAACTGCGAGCCAAATCAGAGCAATTTCACGCGAGGACCGACTTTCACCGGTGCCAAAAAATTTGCTATGATCTCGACCAGAAGAACCAGATCCAGGAGCCCTGTCAAGAATGGTACTGGCCAAAGTACCTACGAAAGTATCTTGAAGAAGCAAAGTCTAAACTCATCAAAAATGATAATGATACTAATGAAGAAGAAGAAGAAAAAGAAACTCAAGAAGATGAAGAGGAAGAAGAGGAGGAGGAGATTGATTTCAAAGCTCGTCTCATTGAACTCAATGCTCACCTTCGTGAAATCTACTTCTATTGTGTGTGGTGTGGGGATCAATTTGAATCGTACGATGATTTAGACCAAAATTGTCCCGGTGATGATCGAGATTCGCATTAAAAACTATTCGAAATTTGATCAAAGTGTAGATTAATTTGAATTTAAAGCTTTTATTACTGCTGTTAAGTTTACTAAGTTAAGAATTCGAATCATAACACCAATAGTTAGATTCAAATTGGTTAAGAATTCAAATCATAACACCTATAGTTAGATTCGAATCGGTTAAGAATTCGAATCATAACAGTGAAAGTTGGATTCGAATCAGTTGAGAATTCGAATCTTACTGCGCATGCGCGAGAAGAGTGACAGCCAAAAAATGCCAGAACATCAAAATGAATATACAGGCAACACTCAAGAAACGGCCAAAAATGTTCTATACCTTTGGCAGTACAAAGTGGCTCTTTTTCGAAATGTGGCCAGAGGTAACGCGTGCGCTTGCTCTATGGCGATTTATAATGGAGGTCTTTTCTTGAGCAGGCCGATTGTTGAGTGTTGCATGTAGAACCCAATAACATACTTTTTTCCTTAATAAAATACATAAGTAGATTCGTGATTCATTCAATCAAGTCTTTTATTAAAAACTTAAAAAACATTATTAATGATACACAAAACATATAAAAAGATAATTTTTTAAAAAACAAACTTCATAAAAAAATAAATAAAATTGAATGTATAGCATTCATACAATGAGTAATGCCAGAAATGCCGAAAAATTAGCCTGAATTTGTATCACTGGAAATACAGTGATTTCTCACATAAAACTTATATGGTTTAAACGCTCGTAATGTGTAGATTAAAATGCGTAACTCTCAAAATGATAATCCATTCTCTAGGGGTTTAAAATTGTGTTCAAATTCGCAAAATTCCAATGGGAGTTGCACTCCAAAGCGCTGCTCATGGCTATTATTGCAATTTGGAGTGCAACTCCCATTGGAATTCATTGAAATTTAGCGAATTTGAACACAATTTTGAACCCCTAAATTATGGATTATCATTTTGAGAGTTACACATTTTAATCTACCCATTACGAGCTTTTGAACCATATAAGATTTATGTGAGAAATCATTGTATTTTCAGTGATACAAATTCAGGCTAAAAGTGGCATCACTATTTGAATCGAATTGGATATGAATTCGAATCGAATCAGATATGAATTCAAAATAAATTAGATATGAATCGAATTCCAAAATCAAGAACAATAAAACATTATTTTAATTTTTTTATTTGGCTCTATTTAAATAACTTTTCACTTTGTACAAGAGTTTTATGTGTGTGTGTGTGTATGTGAGTCGAATCATCAAAATAATATTAATAATAATAATGGTGTGTTTGTGTGTGTGGGTATATACTCTACAACAAAAAAAGGGGGATGAAGAACAAGGCTTAAGAACGGTGGAAAATATAACTTTAAAAAATTTGCAAATGTATTTAGAACTAGAGAAAGAGGATACACTTCTAAGCAGTTTTAGCTGGTTCGGGTTGTTGTTCCGGTGGCTTGGGTGGCTCCGATTCCTGGTTCCAGTCCTCGAGACCTTTGGGCAGAGTGGTATCCTCTTCGAAGCTTCCGGTGCCTTCCACAAACTCCTCGTAGGTTGACTTCTCCTTGAAGGGTCGCGGGCCGAGCAACTCGATCATGTCCTCGCGATTCAGAATCTCCTTCTCGAGAAGACGTTTCGCTACCTATAAAGATAATGGATGGAGAGATAAGTTAATATAAATGAAAGAAATAAAAAAAGAAGTAAAAGTTAGAATCAAATCAAAAATAGATTAGAATTGAATTTAATATAAATTCGAATAAAATCATATATAGATTCGAATAGAATCAAATATAGGTTCAAATTGAATTGGAAATAGATTCAAATAGAATCAGGTATAGATTCGAATTGAATTGGAAATAAGTTCGAATAAAACAAATTTAGATTCGAATTGAATTGGAAATAAGTTCGAATAGAATCAGGTATGGATTCGAATCTAACTTTCATGCGCATGCGCAACAAAATTGAAAGAACATAACAAAAACCAGAACAGAATCGATTATGGATTTGAGTTGAATTAAAAATAAATTCGAATTGGATATAAATTCAAATCGAATAAAATCAGATAAAAATTAGAATATAATTTCGAATCTAATATAAATTCAAATAGAATCAAATATGGATTTGAGTTAAATTAGAAATAAATTCGAATCAAATATAAATCCAACAAATCAAATGAAATCAGATATGTATTCGAATCTAACTTTCATGCGCATGCGCAAACAATACAATTTTGGGTGCCTCTCATGCGAATTTATGATTCAACATTATATCGGGATCACAATTAACACAAAAAGTAACTTTTCATTATAACATATAAGAGATAGAACATAAATTTTTTTTAAAAAAGTCAACTTGAACCAAAGGACACAATACTCACCTTCTCGACATCGTTTTTATGTTGATTAAGCAGATCCAGTGTGCGTTGGTAGGCATTCTTGACCAACTCGCGAACCTCACTATCGATGAGTTGTGCGGTCTCCTCGCTGTACGGCTTGTCGATCACAAGTTCACCCTTGTCCGGCATGTCAAAGCTCAGATTGCCCACCTTCTCGCTCATTCCAAGCTGTACGATCTGTGAGTAGGCATTCTTGGTCACCTTTTGTAGGTCATCCTGTGCGCCGGAAGTGATGCGGCCAAAAAAGATCTGCTCCGAGGCCCGTCCACCCAGGGTCATGCACATCCGGTCGATCAACTGTTCCTTCGTGTACAGGTACTGCTCTTTGGGCAAGTACTGCGCGTAACCCAAACCCATGCCACGCGGGATGATTGACACCTTCAAGTAGAGACAAAAATGGGTAAGATTTTTTTAACCCATTGAGTTCTCTCTTGAGCTCTCTCTCTTTCTGTCTCCCAATAACCTAACTTCATCTTTTCCTTTTTTGTCCCTCAATAACCTAAATCTCACCCCTCTTTCTCTCTCTTTCTGTCCCTCAATAACCAAACCTCACCTCTCTCTTTTTAGCAGGGCGAGACAGCTTTGCTGTAAAAGCCCTGCTATTAATATCATGTTTCTGTCTGTCTGTCCGTCCTCACAAAAATTCTAGTATACTTCCCGGGCACCAAAAAAGCTGAAACTTTACAAAAAGGATCCTTT
>WURS02045870.1:0-11117 GCA_011762765.2 Rhinocypha anisoptera | reverse complement strand
GAAGAAAAGGTGATTGATCGTCGCACTTTGAAAAAAGTAAGTTAACACACACAAAACTCGAGTCCGATAAACCTTATTATGTGCTTAAATTCTGATTTTTACAAAAGGGACGACGATAAAGCCAAAATTTCAAACCGAATTGGAATAAAATTCGATTCATAACAGAAAGTTAGATTTGAATCGGTAACGAATTCAAATCACAACAATGGTTTCGAATCGGTTACACAGTAGAAGTAGCGTAACTTTTAAAGTACAAAATTGTGAGTGGCACAATACCAAAAATATTACTAAACATAGAACATAGAATAGTTCATAACTTTTTGTATTCTTAGCAGTACTGTTGCAACACAACACTAATTTTTATCTAATTAAAACTAATTTAACATTTTTTACAATCAATTTTAGCCTGAAATATGGAAAATAGACAAATCGCGACTGCCTTATCTTCTTCCATACCGACAAGATGAAGAATGGATATATAATCAGAGAAATATTCCAAATCAAGCAATTTGCAACTATCCCGAGTGCAAAACCACTATAGAGCTTTTTAATCTGCCAGTTCACTTGATGTTGCACTTAAAGCAAGAATATTTTAACGCGACTAGCATGTGCATTTACTGTCTCAAAGATTTTGGTTCGCCTCTTGGCATGCAAGATCACGAATTTGCGGTAAGTGTATAGAAATCATTTTTGGTTTATTAGAATTTTTTAGTCACTGTTTTTCACTCCTGTTTCTTTTTTTCCTCATGGTTTTTTAATTTTATATATAAAAGAGTAAAAAATTTGGATGGCCTAACACGTGTGGAACATGTTGCATTATTTTTGGGAACTTTACTGAACTTATGTCTCACCAAAAGAAGGTTCATCGTGATCTTGAAATGTTAGTTTTTTTAATTTGATATATTTTTATAAAATTAATCAATTAATTTGTTTACAGGCCATACCAGTGTGGCTGTGGCTTTAAGAGTACTACTCGACTTAAGTTGGTTCTTCATCGTGAAATGGTAAGTTAGTTCTATAGCGTTTCATGAATCAAACTAGAGCGCACATCAAAATATTATATCAAACATACAAGTGATTTTAAAATTTTCACCTAAACGTAACTGCTATAAAAATTTAATTTCCGCTTTAGGTTATACATTCAATCAATGAGAATGTAAAAATTAAGATGTGAAAGCTTTTAAAGTTCTTCAAAACAATTAACAAAGTAAAATAACAAAGTTTATGTTTCTATGTTTAGCCGCAAATATGAATTGTCTTGAGTCATATTATTTAACTAAAAACTAAACCAATCAATCTTTGACTAGTTAATTTTCAATTTGCTTATTTGTAATAACACTTAATTTGATGCTATTCTGATAAGATAAACTTGTAATTGATTTGTATATCATATTGTAGGGTTTTAAAAAAACTTTTTAAATGTGGATTTATATATATCAATCGGATAACTAAGTGACGAGAAATCGGGAAAAAACCGGTTTATCAAATAATGCTTCATATCTCTAAAAGTAGAAATGACAGCAATTTTTCAATAGTCAATTATTGTTCCTTAGGGTCTATTCTATTATTTTATCACTATGAAAACAAATGAAGAACAAATTTTGCAAAAATTACATAATGTGTTAGTTTCAAACTTGTAGTGGGGTTTTGAAATAGAAAATGTCTACAATAAACGACTAACAAAATAAAACGCTAAACTGTAGTTTTGAAATAATTGGTCTGTTTAATAAACCAAATGGTCGCTTATTCAAACTTTGAACAAAGTCTTAACAATTTGTCTCGGAATAGAAAAATTTTATATGTTGCAAGTTATTATTAAATAATAATTAATTAATTAATTATTTGCAGTTTCACTCGGATGAGGCATACTGTCCTTACTGTGACGAATGTTTTTACTTGTCTCACTTCATTCCGTTCGACAACATCAACGATCAAGCCGATCAAGAAGCCAATTTCAAAATTCTGGTAGACTACATGTCACTTCACCTGCAGTCACATTTATTGCCACAGTACGAGTGTGATCGGTGTGAAGCTATCTTTCCTAACTTGAAAGTGCTTAACTATCATCGATTCAGTGCTCATCTTCCTTACATTGCCCAACCTTCGCCCAGTGGACGTAAGTTCATATAACATAATATCTAAACTTTAACTAAACTCAAATAGATAACTTATTTTGTCAACTCTAGTTAACAATATTGCAAAATTGCAATTATTCGAACGTGATTTAAACAGTTTACAAGTTTTTAACTTAAATTAGTTATCTATCTCTATCTTTATTAATGCGCAATAACTTTTGTCGTCGTCGTAATTTTCAGACAATATTTTCGTTTCACGACATTTTTGCACTGTAACAGTTACGTTTCACTGTGCTTAACCAATTCGAATCTAACTTTTGTTGTTGTGATTTGAATCTTTAACCGATTTGAATCTAATTTTTTGTGTTATGATTCGAATCTTATTCTGATTCTATTCAAATGTGTATAACTCTTTGAATTATTATTCAATTTGATTCGAATTTTCAAACTTTTTCAATTCTTACTCGATTTCATTCGATTTTTTGCATTTCTTTTTGAATTATGATAATTCGGGTTTGAAGGCGTTTTAGCACCGGCCCTCATGTAAATAAATTTTTTTAATTAAAATTTTAAAAACTTTAAAATTATATATTGTTGTGGTTGTGGCAGAGGTACCTGACCTCTACCATCATGTTGCGATTAGCACCGGATTTAATGTAATTAACTGAAATCTACAGTAGAAGGTGATCTTACAAGACGTTAGAAGTATTATTGCTAACCACAACAATATTTTGCAAATTATAGATTTTTTAATTCATGTTGTTATTTGACATTTAGTTATTAAGCATAAGTTAATTAATTTCATTGTTTTTTATTTTATCATTTCAGAATTTGTAATTCGATACAGCGTTCCCGGTAAAGAACCAGATAAACCGGACTACCCTCTGGACATAGTTCTCGGTGACGAAATCAATGGTCCATGGATTCACAAAGGTTCCAATAAAGATTCATTTGAATATTTGACTTGGATTTACGAGAAACAGAGTATTCGATTGAAGCAAGATCCACCAATAACACGAGATCAATACTGTTCTGGTTCACGAAAACTGATGGAAATCCTAGAAGCACAACGTGTTCGACCTGAAGGAGATAGATTAAGAGAAAAGTACCCAAGTTGGTCTCTGGTATCTCGCGCATCACTTGTCAAACAGTATCAAGCAGTGTTGCCTAACCAAGTTGAAAATAGAGCACCACAGGTTACAGTGGAAATCACTTTACCAAAAAATCTCTTTGAGAAGTACATGAGTCAACTCAGCTCGCAACCATTCACATGTCCTTCTCGTGCCAGTATCGCATCGTTGCAACTGAAATGTACTCAATGCAAACAAATGATTTACTCCTTACTACACTGGGATCTTGTCAAAGCCAACCAGGTAAGTTTAAAGTTCAAATTGAATCAATGGTTTATTTTAACACTCGGTTAGGTTTTAAGGGTCACTTTCGACTCAAGGCATTTTTTGACACTTTTTTAAAATATGAAGCTCTTGACAAAAAATTCTGAATTTTTTTAATACATGACATTTTTAAATACAATGTAGTTTATAATAAATTGAATATTTAAATTAAAAATAATTATAGTCTAAAAAAGATAAAGTTTTCAATCCATAAAATAGTTTTGAAGGGTATAAAAACACAACCTATCCGAGTGTTAAGACGTTTTCAAACATTTAAATTAGAAGTTTCAATGGTCGGGATAATATTTTGATTAAATAAGCATAATTTTTAACATTTTTTACAACTGGCTAAATACTAAGTTTTCTTTATTTTATACAAAGTGATTTTTTAATAGATTAATGCAATCAAAGACTAAGAAATACAAAACAAAATATAATAAATGTTTACTAAATATTAATCTAAAATAATTTTATGAAAATAATGTTTTATTTTATCTAAAGGACAGTTTTAAGTAAAATATAAAATTAATAACGCTTGCATTGATTGATAAGAACACTAATTAATTGGTAAAAATATTACTTGCTTATTATAGAAAATATAAAAGTAATTTTAAATTGTCCAATTTATACTTCCGATCTAACCCAAATAACATTCAAAGCTATAAAGTTAACTTTATTTTATCTGGTAATAGCATTTTAATTTACTAACAATGCAAAATATAAACTAAATTTAATGCAATTTTATTGAAAGTTTACCGTCTATAGTAATTGTTTTGGACTTTTTTAAAACATGTTTTTACCAGTGTTTTTATTAAAATTTTAAGTTAATTGCGTTTGCATTGATTGATTAGATCACTAATTAATAAGTAAAAATATTACTTGCTTATTATAGAGAATATACAAATTAATTTTATATTGTCTAATTTATGATTCAAACTAACAAAAATTTTCATTACCAAAAATAACATTCAAAAGTATGAAGTTAACTTTACTTTATCTTGTAATAGCAATTTAATTTACTATAACAAATATAAACTGAATATAATGCAATTTTATTGAAAGTTTACAGTCAATAGTAATTGTTTTGAATTTTTTCTCTTACTATAGGTGTCTTTCAAAGGCTTGTTCTACGGACAGACGTGTTGCACCGAGATTGCTAGCATTTATCACCGTGTGATCGAACAATACGACATTCAAGTGGAGAAGGAGAAGGCTATTCAAGCTGCTATAGAAGCGGCTGCAGCTGCAAAAGCGGCTAGAAAAGCAGAACGTGAAGCTGCAAAAGCACGAAAACTGTTGAAAAGTATGCGTGGACGTGGACGTGGACGTGGTCGTGCTCGGGGAAGCACAGCCAGAGGTACTGGTAGAGGTAGAGGTAGAGGTGGCTGTGCTCCTCTCTCTCAATTGATCGACCCAAGTGAGGTTGTCACTATTCGCCCTGGAGTTGGTGTTGCTGTTGGAAAAGGCCGTGGGAAAACCATTCAAAAGTTGTCTGTTTCAACTTCGAATTTTTCACAAGTTCCAACTACCAGTGGCACTTCGGAAAAGAGTCGCGGACGAGGTGCCAAAGCACCACAACTCTCCTCGTCAGTTGATCCAAACATTCCGAGCACAAATAGCACGGCTGGTAGAGGCCAAAAAAGTGGCGTCAAAGTGACACCAAATCTTACTTTAAATGAAACAAACAAAGAAAACACTAAAAGTGTTTCTAATGAAAAACTTGAAAAAAGTAAAAAGAAACCAACAAATTCCAAGTCCGACTTGATCAGTTCAAATGAGTCAATCGCAACTAGCACTTCTGGCAAAAACAAAAAGGCTTCAGCAAAATCCAAGTCCAACTTGAGCAATCTCAATGAACCAAGTACAAGTAAAGTATCTGGTTCAAGCAAAAGTAGCCAGACACTAGTAAAATCCAACTCAAACTTGAACGATCTGAATGAGGCAAGTACTAGTAAACCAGTTGGTTCAAACAAAAGTAGCAAAACGTCAGCAAAATCCAAGTCAAACAAAACTAGTTCAATCGAACCAACTTCTGCCCAAGACAAAAATTGTTCCACTACTGGCAGTTCACAAACCAAAAATATACGTTGCAAAAAATGATCAATTATAAAATATTATTAGTTATAATATTATTTAACATTAGCAATGTTACTTGTTTTTGTGATTTAATTAATATTTTATTTTATAAATAAAGTTAAGCAATATGTTGTAATTTTACACAAAACTTAGTCATATTTAAGTTTATAAAATTTTAATGTTTTCTTAAATATATTATTATTTTGCAAAAATTTAATAAATATTTAATATTTGAAATTAAATTACACTCACAAATTGAAAATCCTAAAGAGCGATGCCAAAAAACTGCGCTTTTTAGCCTAAAGTTTGGAAAGAAGGATTCTCTAATATTATTTATGTCATTCGAAAGATCAGAATATGTAGAATCGAATATGAAAATTTGAAAGCTGCCAAATATTCCTAATTGTTCCGAAATCGATTCTAAAGTTTCGGTTTTTAGCATAATTGTAGTGTACAAAACTAATTATATATTAATTATAATACAACTAATTAGTTTTTTGGAAAATTTCCATTGTTTTGGAAGTTTTTTACACTACAGTTCTGCTAAAAACCGAAACTTTAAAATAGATTTCGGGACAATAAAGAATATTTGACAGCTCCCAAATTTTCATATTCTAAACTTTTGAATGACATAAAGAATGTTAGAAAATTCTTCCTACCAAAATTTAGGCTAAACTTGGCATCACTCTTTTACCAAAATAATTAAATTGCAGAATTGAAATCTATAAATACAAAATTATTTTTTTGCACTATGTTGTCACTTTATAAATGTTTATGATTTTAAAATTTCAAATACAATTGCATTTTGTTGCAATTATTTAAATATGACACATTTTTTCAAAAATGTACAAAAACATAGTTTTGATTAGATTATTTGATTTGACTTAACTAGACAAGATATAGCTTGATAACAGTGAAAATTGTTTGCGTTCACTAAACATCTATTGCAGTTTTGAGTTGCAATAGAGACGGAGAGAAATTAAGAGAGAAAAGTAACGAACACGCAATCAATAGACCTTGACAAATCTACGAGTCGTCAGTTTTACTTTTTGCACGCACTCAAAATAATAAGAGAAAAAGAAGGAAAAAACCTTTTTGTTCTAGAAAAATCTCTACTGATATCATGTGTTAATTCGAATGTTCAAGACACATTCAATGGATAAAATGCCAACTTGACTTGCCTATAAATACACAAAAAATGTCAGAAAATTTTAAATTAACTTTTTTGGAATTAGTTTTTAGCTTTTTGTGGCATAAAACTTGCTAATTTTAATTTATTTTTAAACCAAAAATTGTTATAATTGACATTTTTTTAAAATTTTATGATTTTGATTCATAAATTAGCAATTAACATGCTACAAGGAATATAATTAAATTTAAAATAATTAATTTCACGATTGTCTGTTCTTGAGCCGTTAAAGTAGCCAAAACTTCAATTTTTTACTTTTAAATTGTTTTGTATAACATTGTGTTGGGCAATGTTATCAAAAATTACAAACAAAATTTAACCTTAACTCAAACAGTTTAATAAAGCAAGCAATGATAAACTGGCTTGTTCCAACAAAAGATGCAGTAAAGCCTAGTCAATATAAATAATCCAAATAGTGATAATTTTAAAAATTTTTAACATAGTTCAATGCACCAAGAAGTTGACTATCCCTTTAATAAGTTTTATTTAAATTCACCGTTTGATAAAGAAAAGAGAGCAAAAAGACTTAGACAATGTTTATGGTTGTTGTGTAAAAGTAGAGTGAAGGCTGCATGGCACTGCAGTGACTCAAGTGAGTGAACAAGGCGCAGTGTTTTCAATCGTCAAATTGGGGTGCCACTCATTGGGTAACCCAACACTATGCGCGCAGCACATGAACAGAGCACATAAAACTATTACAACAAAAACAAGTTTCAATGTTAAAGGGTTTGTTTTTATCAAGATCAAATTGATAAAGTTTGTTTTAATTGTTTAGTATTAAAACATGCAAAATTTTATTAATAGTTCCATGTGCGCTGTTCATGTGTTATGATCAGTGCGCATAGTGTTGGGTTACCCATTCTCGCTTCAGGAAACTGATTTTGCACTACGTGGCGAGTGCAGCATTGAGTAACCCAACACTATGCGTATAGAACATGAAAAGCGCACATGAAACTATTGCAACAGAGGCAGATTTTAAAGTTTCAAAGTATTTGCATCAACCAAGATCACATTAAGAAAATTGTAATAGTTTAGCTTTAAAACATGTAAAATTTCATTATTAGTTTCATGTGCACTGCTCATGTGCGCATAGTGTTGGGTTACCCATTTTGAGCAACTCGCTTTGGGAAACTGATTTTGCCCTGCGTGGCGAGTGCAGCAATGCGCTCGGCGGTTGGAAGGTTCGAGAACAGTGTTATCCCGTCTTGCCATATGCAGATCACATGTCAAAAATCATAAAATGATTTTATGTCTAAATATATTTAAAGTAGTACAAGACGTATTTAAATTATTAAAATTTATTTAGGTGTTAAAATTTAAAACAGTCCTACATATATTTCAATTATGCTTTAAAAATATAATTTTACATTTAATTATTATAAAACCAATATTATTTTAAAAGATAAAAATTTATAGATAAAGCACTATTAGTAAGATTTATTTAAGAACGGTTTATAAGTAAGATATTTAAGATGCAATATTTTTAATAGTTTTACTGCTATATTTTGTGCGTTAACAAAATTTTTAAATAGAAATAGTGAATCATGAGTAATAATGTACAGTCACTCGCATAAATAAATGCAATAGTACTTGTCAAACGAGTGCCCACTGTTTTCCACCGACTAATGGAAATTTCGAGAACGCCAAACTGAGTGCGTGCGTGAGTGAAAATCGTATTGCAGTGTGGCTGTGTGCTTTGTGCACCCATAGAAAGAAGGGAATGTGCGCAGAGAAAGAGCGCGTTTATGACGCGATCTCTGCGCTGGTGGGAAGAAAATCTGCCCAACTCGATACGGCGCACAAACTTGGCCTCTCGTCCAACCGTCTCTCATCCTCCATTTTACTGGCTCAAACGTTCAGTTGCAGTACGCAGGCAGCGCCCGCAACACAGTGCACAGTGCCACCGCGCTGCCCTTTCATTCTTTGGACGACGTTCAACGAATTTTTGTTGTAGTTTAGTTGTAAATCTTTGGCATATGTAAGTAATTTTTTCTTTTGTAACATAAATTCCAATAGTATCGTAAGTACTTTCAAACACATAAAATATTGTCTCGAGTTATACTCGCTTCACTTTCATTATCTCAATGTAAGCAGCGCTGCTTTCTCCTCTTTTCTTTACTAGGTTTACAGCTAGTCGCCACTAGATGTCGTGGTTGTCGGTGAACTCCGCTGGCGAATAGTGCCATATAGGCTTTCACAGAAAACGTAATTTTGTGCCTTTGACAATGCATTGTTTTCTGCCCGACACTCATTGGCGACGTGCCGTGCAGAGATAACTTATAAAAAATTACAGTACGCCTTATGTGAAAGCACCATATGGCACTATACGCTAGAGTGTTGTGAACTTTCACTTGGAGTCGGGTTGGCTAACCTAATCTTAGATCTCTACTTGTTCTTATTTTTTGTGTTTTTTATTCTAGTTATAATCCAACATTTAACACGTTTTTGGTTATAACTTGACAAGTCTTTGTTATCTTCTAAATATTAATAAATAATATGGTCGTGGTTTTCTATGTTTTATGTTTTGCCATTTTTTGTATTCTGCCACCCACGTTTTTGTACTGTGAGAGTTACGCTACTTCCACTGTGCTTAATTGATTTGAATCCAACTTTTATTGTTGTAATTCGAATTCACCACCAATTCGAATCTAATTTTCACTGTTGTGATTTGAATTCTTAACCGATTTGAATCTATTTTTCTGTGTTATGATTCGAATTTTATTCCGATTCGGTTCGAAATTTGTTGATAAAGTTTTTAATTTTTCGTTAATTTGATTCGAAATTTAAATTTTTCCAATTCTCGCTCGATTTTATTCAATTTTTTTGCATGGCACTTCGAATTAACTCGAGTTTGACCTCGGTGTAATTCAAATCCTTAACCAATTTGAATCTAACTTTATCTGTTTTGATTGGAATCCTATTCCGATTGAATTTGAATGTTGCCGCTAAAGCCTCTTGTAAAAAACGGCTGCAGAGCCGCCAAGGTCAAACTTGAGTTAATTCGAATGGTTATGCAAAAAAATTCGAATTAAATTGAGCAAAAATTGGAAAAGTTCAAATTCCGAATTAAATTGACAGAGAATTTGAAAATTTATGCACAAAATTCAAACCGAATTGGAATAAAATTCGAATCATAAAACAGAAAGTTAGATTCGAATTGGTTAAGAATTCTAATCACAACTGTGAAAATTAGATTCAAATTGGTAACAAATTCGAATCGCAACAATGGATTCGAATCGGTTAAGCACAGTGGAAGTAGCGTAACTCTCACAGTACAAAATCATGGGTAGCACAATATAAAAAATGACTGAACATTAAACATATGACATAGAACATAGAAAACCACGACCATATTATTCATTATTATATGAGAAAATTTTGTATAATTTAATAAAAAAATTTTATTAATTAGGCAAGATTTCAGAAATTACTTTTTTAAAATTCATTTTTTGCAAACATTGCAATCCCAACAAAAAACTTCTAATTATCATTTTTAAGTTAAAAATACTTATTTTTACATTTCATGAAGCCATAAGCTAACCATAGCAGACAAACTTTAGCAAAAGTTTCTAGGTACCTAATTCCGGTTTCCGTAATAAAAAATCTGAGATTGGTGAAAAAATATTTAATAGTTTTTTATCTATCAACATAATTTTTGTTTTAAGTGAAAACATTGTAGATGTTGAGATATCCACAAAGAGTGATGCCAGAAATTTCAAAATAAGTGATGCCAGAAATTCCCAAAAGAATGATGCCATAAATTCCGAAAAAAATTGTTGTCAGAAATTCAGAAAATGTCGCCTGAAGTTGTATCACTGGAAATACAGTAATCTTTTACACAAAACTTATATAGTTCTAAAGTTTGTAATGTGTAAATTAAAATGTGCAACTCTCAAAATGATAATCCACAATCCAATGGTTCAAAATTGTCTTCAAAGATTACCGAATTTCAATGAATTCAAATGGGATTTGCACTCCAAATTGTAAAAATGGCCATAAGCAGCGCTTTGGAGTGCAACTTCTATTAAAATTTAGCTAATTTGAACCCGATTTTGAATTCCTAAATTATGGATTATTATTTAGAAAGTTACACATTTTAATCTACACATTACGAGCTTTAGAACCATATAAGTTTTATGTGAGAAATCACTGTATTTCCAGTGATAAAATTCAGGCGAAAAGTGGCATCACTCTTTTCAAGATAACTTCCAATTTCTTATGGGGGTTTAAGTTTAACTTTAACATATATGAGATTTACTTTTAAGTCCTTATTTTTCAGACATTTTGGATCCTAATTTTCAATTTCCCAAAGCTTTGCCAATTTCAGAATGAAAACTTTGATTCTTTATTAAAAAAGTGGAAAAAATCATCAAGGAAAAGAAT
>WURS02045859.1:0-11117 GCA_011762765.2 Rhinocypha anisoptera | reverse complement strand
AACTGACTGATAAGATAATTAGTATTTGATATGAAAAGTAGGACGCAGGGCTCATCGACTGATCTTCGGATTGAATGGAGGTAAGGAGGAAGGGCCCTCTCTCGCGGGTGGGTAGTTGGGGGGTGGCTAAATAACTACCGTATTAGCCCTAATATAACGCGATCCCGAATTTAACGCGACTCCAAAATTTTCATAAAGATATTTAGAAAAAAAATTTATAATACTCATAAAATAATTCAAAGAAAGTAAAATTCACTTATATAAGCATTTATATAGGTAAGTATAGCTAATAACACAGTTTACATTCATGTCAAAAAAATAAGTAATGTAAAACAAAATTAATATTACGTAAGTAACAACAAAAAACGGAAATGTTTATCCAGAGTCTGAACTGTTTTCAGAATGAGAACTCATTGATATCACATCGGCATAATCAGTATTTTCATTCACGCTTTCAGTCTCCCAAACAATTTCGTTGGAAATGCAGCATTTCTTGAAACCTTTAACTATCGATTCAGGTTCGATCTTCTACCAGACAGTCGCAATCCATTCTCCTAAAAAAGAGACTGAGAATTTTTTTATTTTTCTTGAAGGTGTCAATGGATGATTGCCTGATGATAGCTAATTGTTGTATTCTCCTGAAGGTTGTCTTTAAATGGTTTAGTAACCACCACATCCAAGACTTGCAACAGAGAAGTCATACCACCCGATATTATTACAAGATCGGAATTCAACGCCTCAATTTTTCCTTAACACCTGTCGTAAGGTGGCCTCGAAATGCATCAAGAACTAGGAGTTTCTGAGACAAATTGTCCGTTTCCCCAAAATCACATTCAACCAGCCTAATACCAACTCCTCTGTCATCTAACCTTTTTCTTGGACCCAAAAAACAATTCCTGGACACAGCTTTTCTTTGGGGATTCTTTTACGTTTCATAAAAAACGCAAGGTCGAAGCTTTTGTCCGTCAGCAGTAACAGCAAACATAACAGTAATTCTCGACTTTTCATAACCAGCTGACTTCAATATAATCATTTTTTCACCTTTCTTATTTACCGTAATGTTGGAAGGCATGTCAAAATAGACTGGTGTTTGGTCTCCATTTCTCATATCTCCAAGACTGTAGTTGTGCTTTTTGCGTGTTGATATAACATGGCGCTGATAAGTCAACAATTTTTCATTAAAGTCGTCAGGAAGTTTTTGCGCGAGAGTTGTCCGCCGTCATAGTGATAAACCGTTCCTTTTCATCATTCTTCTACACCAACCCATACTTGCCTTAAAGTCCTTTCTAGGAAAGTTTAAATTAGCAGCCTCTTCTAACGCTTTAAATCTTATGACTTCACGAGATATTGGGACCCTCCATTTCGTTTTTCTGTTACGAATTTTAACACTCGCTACTCAACTTCATTAAACCTACCTTTTTTAGGTCCACTAAAAGATTTTCTTGAAGAATTTGCATTCTTATATTTCCTTAAATATTTTCTCCATAGGCGAGTGTCAGTTCTGGAACACCGTATTTTCTCGAAGCTCTCAAGTTATTCGTTCTTTTTGCATCGTTTGCAACCGTAATTTTAAAATTCATATCATATCCTGGTACCTTTATTTATTTGACTCTTTGATGAACCTTTTTTCTCCACACTACCTTTATTACTCGCACTCATTTTTTATGGGCAATAAATAAAAAGATAAAGTAACCGTCGCTAGTCACTAGAGCAGAAAACAAATGAAACAAAACAGTTCCATGAGACTTTAACAAGCGGAGTCATAGCCTTACTACAGTGGCACTATGCAAACAAAAGCTCAGGCCTACTAACTAGATCACATGGTTGTTTTGAAGTGGTCCGTCTAGCTAGGAATTGGTCGGACGTTCAGTCGCGTTTCAACCTCTGTAGGAAAATGTCCTTGTTTATATTACATTCCATTACTTGACCCTTTCGCGCCTGTTGTCGTGTATAGACGACGGAGGCTTTCCTACGCAAAAGAACGAATGTCGTGTATACACGACGCTGTGACCTGTTACTGTGACCACAGCAGTTAAGCTTCCAGGTATGCTATTTTACCCTTTTGCGCCCATCTCAGCGGGTATCTAGACCCTTCTCTCGGCAACCGAACGGGGGAAAAAAAACCCCTTCCTCAGCATTTTTCCATGGTCAACCAAATGTTTTTGCAGTCGTCTTGCTAAACAAATATTTGT
Organism: Rhinocypha anisoptera; assembly: GCA_011762765.2. Classification (NCBI taxonomy): domain Eukaryota; kingdom Metazoa; phylum Arthropoda; class Insecta; order Odonata; family Chlorocyphidae; genus Rhinocypha; species Rhinocypha anisoptera. The sequence goes on along the minus strand of WURS02045859.1, from coordinate 8,925 downwards.
TGCATTCTTCATCAATATTACCTCTGAAATGGATTTTTCGTATTTCGCTGATAGTACACAACTTTTCAACGAAACTCTACTGTTAATATTAAGGTTTGTATCTCAGTATTGTTCATAACCTTCCTGTGGTAGTATCCGTGTACTACAATCTTTAATATAAACAGGAGAAATTCGTTTAAAAGTTGAATATTATCAGAAATATACAAGAAATTCATTTCCGAGGTTATATTGACGAGAAATGCGACAATTATTTCTTTATCAAAACGACTGCAAAAACATTAAAATTGACCGCGGAACCATGCTAAGAAAGGGGTTGCGTATTAGCGCGAGGGACAAGTTTCCCCATACCTGGAAAAATAACAGCCCTTCAAAAGTGCTCCGAGTACATGTGCAGATCGTCTCAACGATGATCCGCAACGTGGGGAAGTTTTCTCAAAAACATCGCCGGCGCGAAAGGGTTAAACCCCGAATTTAGCGTGAGTCGATTTTTTTAACGGAAAATAAATAGTCGAAAAATAGTGCGTTATATTCGGGCTAATAAGATAATTCCTTTAAAATAAATAAAAGTAATATTACAAATATCGTCTTGTTATAAAAACGGAATTATGTTTGTGGTAGAAAATCTGTTTGAAATTTATAATCCAAGCTATGATTTTGTAAGTATTACTGATGTAGATATAAAAATTCGTAATTCTATAGAGATAGATTCTAGAGGGATAGGCTTGGGAGGGACGAGAGTTGAATGAGTAAGATTTGGTGACTTAGCAGTTTTAGATGGGTCCAGAGAGGAATTAACCAGGATGTCATATGACTTTTACATCAGGTTTGAGGGACATTGAATGAGGATGAAGATGCATTGTAGATTGATTATATCAATACACAATACACACAAGATTGTATCAAAATGGAAGAGATTATATTGACTGGGTGAAGAGATTGACGGATGTAGACAGAATATAAACTAATGATATGGACTTCGGCGGGGATAAGAAAGATTCAAAAGAAAAACGAAGATACACGGTTTACTTTTGAACATGTAATAAGAAAGGGAAAAGCGTCGTGTTTTTTTACGAACAGTAATGAATTCAGCGAAGGCTTGAAAAATGAAAAAAGCGGATGAAACCCTAGAAGTGGAGAAAGGTTGATGTTAGAATTAATGAGCTGGAAAGATAAGCCGGGGGAATGAGGAAAGGTTGATGAATTGAGGCAGAAAATGCCCAAATTACAAGAAGTAAGAGGAATTGGATTGGATATTCCTAGGAAAAAAATACTTGTTACTGAGTGGAATAGTGGAAGGAAAGAGGGGACCGGTAAGAAAACAGAAGAAAGTGAACAATATCAAAGTGGATGATAAATATGACCAATGTGGATTGACTTGCCGGGTGAAGTTATCGTAGGTATGAAGGAAAATCCCATTTCGAATGTGACACATAAGACATAAAAATATGATGTCCATTGCAGGGCGGTCAGTATATTCTGAACTTTGTTTGCACTTGTGGTACAACAAGCACTCAAAGGGCGGTGAAATTGATGAGTTACAAAGCGATATGTTTTGCGGGTTGTGAAAACAGTATTTCTGGACATTTATTCGGGGGGAAATTTGTTTTGGCTGGGGGATTTTTATGTACATAAACATACGTTTAGAGGTTCTCTGAAAACGTTTGTACTGCCCGTATTTGTTTTCTTTGGTGTAAATATGAGTGCGTTTGATGTTTGTTTGGGGCCCTATGGTGGAAAAGAAAAAGTAAAATTTTGAAAAACTTATGTTTAAGATTCATATAGAGAGGATTATCTAGCAATCTGATTATAGGCACATTGACGCTGTTCTTCGAATAAACGTCTTTGTTTATATATAATTCTATGTAAATGAAGACAAGACACGAGGACTCCGGTATTTCCACTAGAGTATCGATAATTAGTTCAAAAAATCTCAATCACCTTCGAGGGGAGGTAAGAAAAAAGTATAATGCAGGTATGGCAAACGTTTTAGTGATTGCCAGAGTTAAGGAAATAAATCGTGATAAATAAAAAGGGTGATCAAGAATAAATACTCTTGATCCGCGTGCCAAAGCAATCGATTTAGATAGATACATGGATTATTATGATGTCTATAAGCGGCATGAAATATTTTTATGATAAAAAATAATTTTTAAATGGTCACCAAGATTATTTGTTACGAAGTTTACAAATTTTATTGGAGTTCGTAACAAAGATTATTATGAATTAAATTATTATTATGAATTAAATATGACAGAAGAAAAGATTCGTAGAAGAAAGCATATGCGAAGTCTATAAAAATACGATCAGCAATTTTAATGTTTATCCAATCCAAAGTCCAAATAAAGTCTAAAAAATATTATCTAGCCCGATAATTTGTGAATTGGTGGTGTAATAATAATTAGTTGTATCAGTCGTAAAATAAATTTTTGTATAGTTTAAAATAACGTGCTATTACAATAAAATTATAATTAATAAGAAAAAATTATCTTAAAATTTGCAATTCATTCAGGTCTATCTCAGTTATAATTTCGACCCTGTAATCTAAACTCTCTTTGAAATTCCCTCAAGCGCTGCACAAGTTCCGCGTGCCACTTTGGGGACGCCTGCCATAGGTTCGTCCCCCCCCCCCCCGTTCTAAGGTTAACCACGGGAAGAGGCTACTGAAGAGCCACTGCTCGTACAGAGGCGAGTAAACTGTTTGGACATCTTTCTGTCGATGGCCACCTTGCTGTTCCACACTACCATAGTCCATTTAGATTTGGAATAACTTTCGAGTTCTGTTTAAATCGTTGAAAGTGAGCATATTCTGTAATGTGTTACGAATAGTTGAAATTCTTTCAGAAGAAAATATCTAAGGATCCATTGTTAAAATTGAATCATAAAATTATTACTACATCTCCAAAAGACAAATTGTGGGCGTAGGAAATAGTTTACAGACTTCATTTTGAATTTGGATTGGATAAAATTTAAAATTGCTAATAACAATTTTATAGATGTTGCATATGCGTTCTTCTTCGAATCTTTTCTTTTATGAAATATTTTTCTGCGCTATGAGATAATAAAATGAATAATTTAACCCCAAAAAGAAAAATACTTGTGGATGACAATTGCTTGAGAGTGTGGAGTTCTCCCTGACGTCGATGTCAGCTAAATCTTTGTAAAAAATTATAATTACACATGCCTTTCGAATTGTCTCAAACAATATACCTTGCAATATATTAGAAAAAACATGGGAAGGTTACAATAGCATACAAAATATGAATTCTTCATCTGGAGACTGAATAATTAATTGTCAAAATTCTGAACATGTACTGGGTAATAAAGTATAACAAATGGCTCCATTTAGATTTCGAATAATTCGACCAAGAGAGTAGGTGCAAGGAAATTATATTTAGAAACAAACAAAGCAGGGCTATTTCCTTTATCCTAGATATCTTAGAGAAATAAAAATAAACTTTGTGGATAATGACGAAGACCGATAACAACCAGGATAATTTCTTCCTAATGCAATGGCGATCCTAATAGAAACAATTGAGAATCAACGAAGGTGTTTTGTTGAGTCTGCCTTCTTTAAATATTTATTTTTCTCGTCTAATGATAGTGACTTGTATGTCATCAGGTATTGTTAATCTTGCAATTTATTTTATTTCAATAAATATCGTTATCGAGAGGCTAAGACGAAATAAATGCTGCAATTCATGGTGAGGATGTAATGAAACTAGACGAAAATAGCACTGAAACAATAGGCACTGATGTAATGCAGTCTTGATTCGTGATTTCAAATATCCTCGGACGTTTGGCGGTGGTGTTTCCAGCAAAATGACGACGCGGAGATATTTGTTCGCCATGGAAACGTGCCCGGTGTTTGCACAGTAAAACACGTTGCTGTCATTGAGCCTGTGGGGTTCCCACCCCCGCGCCCACTCCACCACCACCATCCACTCCTATCGGCGTAATGGAGAGCGGTTCATTTGTTTGTGGAACAGCGGTGTTTCCATGGAAACCCAGGATGTTCTCAGCTGCGTCCGTGAGTGACGTAATGGATAGACAGGACGAAAGGGGATAGAGCGTGCTCTTCTCTCTCCCTTTCTCTCTCTCTGTTCGCTCGCTTTCTTTCAGAGAAGTCGCATCTCCTGGTCTTTCGAGGAATGCTGGAGTCTGCTGTTCCATTCGGTCATTTATTTTCTGCGTACATAACTCAAGGAGGATGTCCGTTTGGATCGGGGAGCGGAGAGGGTGACGCATTTCGAAGGGGCTACCATCCTGGAGATATGTCTGTATGCTCAGAGACTCCTTTCAGTGGCACCTCTTTAAACGTTTAAACCGGGATATCGACTGACTGTAGTAAATTTGTCGCTATTTCGCCGTAAGCGTCGCTGTTTCTAATTCACCTACTCAGGTTGCCCATTGCAGTTTGTCCCTTTTAGTCGCCTTTCCCTTGCACCATTTCCTTCTAACGAATGAGTACCAAGGGCGTTAATTCGACACACTCTTTTACCGCCTTCACACCGTTTCGAAAAAAAAACTTGATCAGCAAAAGTAAAATATTTTCCACTCGGTGGTGGATTTGGGGGATGGAAGTGGTAGGAGATGTGTGTCACGTCGTTGCGGTAGTTGGGAAGACGATGGCTTCTTTTCGCTGTAATCGGAATTTAGCTCGGGAAGTTTTTTCACGTAATCCCGCGATGGGTGCCATATTCATTCGGATGTGATCCAGTGTCTCAGTCGGTTTAATAGTTCAATGGAATCATTTCCGGACATGTTTATTCATTACGTACTGCAGCGATTAGATCTGTATGCTATTTGTGGGGTTAACAACGTACGCTCCAGCGTTCCTTGAAACATTGGTCTTCGGCTCGTGCCAAGAAGATCTCTCAATGGGTGACGAGTGAGTAGTGAGTAATGTTCCCCTGGGGAATGACAATGAAGTGACGGTGGCTTCTTGCATTTAAATCGCACTATGCTAGTCGTTCATCGGGTGGTGCTATGCGCTATAAACGAGCGAATAATTTCGGTGGTGTGAACAAGCTCCACTTTTTGAATTAGTGCATCGCTGTATCAGGAGCAGTCTTTATTCAGCCCAGTAGCACAACCATCATTAATTCCTGCACCACGGCGCATGAAACTGTTGGTTCCACCACCCGAGGAAGGGGACTATCATATGTTGGCTATCATATTCAAAGCCTGGCTAGAGTACCTCCCTCGGTAGAGTACCTATATATGGACAATTACCAATAAAATGGAAATAAATGTCAATAAGAGTGTAAATATCCGATTTGCAAATAAACGAGCGATTGGGGATATAAGTTGAATGGCCATCCAATAAACAAATCAGATAGCTGTAAGTACCTGGGCGTCTTACCAACAAGAGATTTGGGATGGGGGGGGCTCACGTTGAAAACATTGTTGGGAAAGCTTTCGAGAATCTACATTTCGTTATGAGAAACGTTAGAAGTGCTAAGGAAGTGAAATAATTGCCGTTAACGTATGTGATCCATGTGATTTAGGAAAGATAAAGAGTTTGGAAAAAGTCCAAAGAAAAGCCGCAAGATACGTGCTGAGAAGACACAAGAAAACTGATAGATGTGATAAGATCAAATGTTGAAAGAACCGGGTTGGAACTCCCTACAGGAAAGGAGGCAATCAAATCGAATAATAGCAATACACAAAAAATGTAGCGTGGACGGAGACGGGTAAAAGGTTGGAGCCGCCAAACTTGGTTGGAAAAAATGACCACTCCCTAAAGATGAAACTAAGTCGCCAAAGAACAAAATTTGCCAAGTGTTACTTTTAGAATCTGAGAATGAATGGAACATTTTACCACAGGACGTCGCAAAACCATTACCACGCAATGTCACCTCTTTTAAAAATTCAATCATAAAATTGTTGTCACTAAAATGTTACACTTAATTTTTTATTTTCTCTCTTTCCTATTATTATATGTCACCATGGCACCAGACTTAATGTATATTGGCAATGTAATTATAGATAAATAAATAAGATGTCGTAGACACTTACAAACTCTAATTCTGTGTGTGAGGGTGTAGATGCCTGGGTAGAAAACCTCTTATCCACTCCTTTATGGTTTCCATTGTTTTTTCAGTTATTCAATGACATGTTTCTGAGATTTGAATATGATCAGAGATTCTTTCCTGTGTCTGAGTTCTATACGATCTCTCTACTCTACTGGAATATATAATAAAACTGATACAGAGTACAAAATTCTGGAATAAAAACAGAACTAACGAAAACTAAATATGGGGATAGCACGTCGGAACCTCATCGAGTAGAGTTAGTTTTAAAATCACATCGAGTACAACATAGCACAGCTGGTTATGTGCAAGTTGGTTATGGTCAAAATAAACTGTTACGACGTTATTGTAATACTTAGGGTAGGAGCCACACGATAACCATAGGTTGAAGCACAGGTTAAATTTATTCTGTAATTTTGAGGCAGACAACATTTTTTCCTGGATATCAGACGCATATAAAAAATCCTGTCTGACTCTTGTAAATTCGATTACCGGCTTTAGTAGTATTGTAGAAGTATTTCAGGGAAATAGTTTGTAGAACGGATAAATTAAAATTTTCATTTTTTTCTCGCGAGGTTAGAGATAAAAACAGATATGATCGCAGGTTTGAAGAGTGTAATTAGTGTAGGTGGTGTATATATTTAGTAGTATTGTTTCATGGGTCTCATATATATCTATAATGATCAAATTATTCCCGAATGAATTGAATATTGCTTTGCCCCTGAATATCTTACATGTAAGTAGCTTCTTGCGCGGTGAGTAATTTTGGATATGCGAATGTTGAAATGTATGTCTGTTGTTGGCTCACCCCGTGCCACAAGCCCTTGCGGCGTCCTCCAGGGTGTTTTGTTTTCCAGTCTAATGATCCTTGCGCTACTCGCTCCAGGCGCTGCAAGAGTTCTTTAGTCATCCAATAGAAACCGTAAGCAACGAACCCGTTTTTTTTTGGCAAATTTTGAGTTGAGGGTGCGCCAGAAGAACTCGAAGATATGGGTAATCGCTGATTGCGGCGAAATGCGAGAGATCAGCACGTTCAGACTTCGCTCAGGCAAATGAAAGATTTCCATGACAATTGATAGTCCACACGAATTTTGCGGAATCATGTATCTCAATGCGCATTTAATTTTTCCCCTCTTCACATGATGGATAACTTTGTTTTTGTGAGTATTCTCGTAAACGTGTTAAAATTATTCATAATTAATTTCCTGCCGACGGAATACACTGAGCTTCTACTGAACTATTTTGTCACTGATTATATTAGGCTTCATTTCTTTATCCAAGGAGAGATAATTTACATGTTCTGAAAGTAAACGATTTTCTGGTTTACTTTTTATTTGTAATATTGCTCAACTGGATGGAAATGATGAATAACTTTAGTTCTTATATTCGTGTCTTGGATACCAATTAATTTGTGAGTATATGGTATAAAATTTCGTTCCTAAATTGCTAGTTTGAGGATGATTCATCTCACGAGGTGAGCAAGGTTGATATCGCCGCATACGCTCTCTGAATGGTAAAACGTGTTTCCGGGAACCCGGGTGTCGGCCCTTGACATTGACTTGGGATGGGAGTTCAAGCATGCGAGCCGTGGAGGGAGGAGGTGGTCCGACAAATAACGACAAGGGATTGGCGACTCGCATCGCATGGTGAGATCCCATGTCCCAATTGGTGGACCGACCTCGGAAGTTGTTGCGCTGGTGATCACGTTGTCCTCAAACCACAGAGTTTCAATCACGGTCACCACCTTAGCGAGTTTTGGATAATCTTTATGCATCCGATACCTCCCTGTAGTGAGAAAGTTGACACCTCTGTTTGAAGTGAGAGATTCAGCTAGCAATCAAAACGAATCATAGAAAGTTTTCACCAGAGTTTAGAAAATTGAGTACTGAGACCATATGAGTGCAACTCTTTGTCTGCGGCGTTAATGAAATATACTTTGGCAAGTTTCCGATATGCCTAGTGTGCGACAAAAATTTTATTTAGTGTATTCTCGAGGTCATAGAGTGGGGATAAAAAATATTGAGATAATTAATAATAATAATAATTTATTGTTCTAGGAGCAAATGTCCTATGAAACAGCATCCGTCTGATACAGATTAACAAAAAAAGGCAATATATAAAGACAGAAAAATCAATAAACAGTACACAATACAAGCAAACAGGAAACAATACAAAAGCAGGCGAGAGAAAAAATATATATGTATAATTGTAAGCAAATACAAAAACCTAATTACATTAATTCGGATCAAGGTTATCAGGTAAATGTACACTTAGATAGGATAACATACCATTTTTAAATGGGTAATCATTTTTAGAATTAGTAATTTCAACAGGAATTTCGTTCCATGATCACATTTTCGAGTTAATGGAGGACAATAAATAACAATTTGTTCGACATTTAGGTATTTTAAAGCGCCTTTGCGCTCTTACAAGTCCTTCAGAATTACTCAAATCCGCAATATCGCATAAGTACTTAGGCTCTTGATAAGGTAATATTTTATACAAAAAAATAGAGAATTGCAATTTACTTCTACATATAACCGAGTTTAAACCTCTTAAACCGTAAGTAGCACGGCATAATATGTTCATACATTGCTATATTGAATATATCGTATACATTACACCAGCGTTGAGGAAACTTTGACCCTTTTGCACCAATTCCCCAGTCAAATCCGACATGACTAGGGAACAGTAGTCAATATGTGTAATTGACAAAGAAGTAATAAATTTTGTCCGTAATTGCAAAGGAATTAAATGCTTAAAATTCAGAGAGGTGAAGGGAATTAGATCGTCAAAAATTCTTTTAAAGTCCACTTACGCGGATAAAAAAATCTTTCAGAGTCAAAAATTCTTTTAAAGTCCACTTACGCGGATAAAAAAATCTTTCAGAGTC
>WURS02045848.1:0-11117 GCA_011762765.2 Rhinocypha anisoptera | reverse complement strand
TGTGAATTTCCACACGCCCCGTGGGCTTAGTACTATGTGAGCTCTACGCTCACTTAACGTACCAACCTTCGGGTTGCATACTGTGGTTACAGATGTGACCGTAGATGCATCTTCTTCAAGAGTCTCACCAAAATCAAAGCCCTTCAAGCCTTATCATGGTTCAAGTTTCAGCCTTGGTTTAAATACTTTCGATGAAGTTTTCAGCCTTGGTTTAAATACTTTCGATGAAGTTTTTGAAAAGTTCTTTTTCTTCAGGTCGGGCCCACATACCACAAATAATTGGGTTTACTTCAAAGCCCAAGTATTCAACCCTAAGATCAGTTTGACAGATGTGTTGGTAGCGCCACCTTCTGACCCCAACGACGTGTGAAAACACACATCGATGTACAGGGGTCAGTTCCATTCCCTGTCATGCCTGTGGTCTCCCAGGAGGATGTTGTAGAAACTCAGAACTACCACTCAGCATGGGTTTAGCTGGAGGTGTTCAGAGATGTCACCGGCCCTTGAACCCGAGTTCAGTAGCCAAGCGCTCATCCAACTGCGCTAACACGACCTCATGGGCTAATGTATAATTGATTGGACCGTTGCAGTTGCTTTTTTCTGCGCATTATTATTTGAGTTATGTCTTACAATCGGAGGGTAGGTGTGGGAATATAAAATAGATTATTTTTTTATATCCTTAATTCTCAAAAAGAAAAATTCCGATAGTTCCCGTTGGAAGCCACATCTGATCTGTAAATAGTTTAGCGTACGTCACTCATGAAACGTCCTTTTGTTCTCGACTACCCGAATTGCACTCGCGCTAAAGCATTCGCTCGCGAGATCGAGCACACCGTTGAATTGAGGATTTTTTCTGTTTGCAATTCGCAGTAAAGTCGGATGGTTCGAAAAAAGATTTAAAAAAGACAAATGAACGTTAATTTAAAATTCCTTCGAGAAATTTTGCAATCGAAAATTTTTCATCTCCACGGGAATTCACAAAGAAGAAAGTCCCTTCGTGTATTTAATTTACTATTAAAAATTAGTTTTTCTCTTTGACTAACTTCTTATTTCAGCGAATAGGTATTTTATTTATTTACTGCCATCAATTGTTTTGTTATTTAGTTAATATATTATTGTAATAAATACCAACTGTTCAAAATTACCAAAGTCATCAAAGCACTCCAAATAAAAAATACTACTACTAATAATTTTAGGTTGTGTCATACTTCAGAAATAACATTGTATTTAGCGGACCATGACCTTTTGAAAGAGTTTTCCAACATACCTCTTATCAGAGTGCCTTCATAAAGTCACCTGTCAACTTTTCAATTGCCTACTTAATGGAGAATGAAAAAGTGTTTCGCTCAGTTAGGGGTGTTTCTAGACTATTCATCATAAACAATATGGCCTGCTGCAGGACCTAAACAGTAGGTTATGTAGATTTCTTCCTTTATGAACTGTGTTCATCATCCACCCTATAGTCCAGACTTAAATACTTATGACTCTTCCCAGTTCTCCAGTGTGAAAGTGGGGGAAATTGTGGAAAGCACTTTTCATCATCAGAAATAGTGGTGGGCAAACTGAACTGAATATTTATTACTTGCAACAGTCATCACAGATAAAATACTGCGGTCAAATCAGTGAAAACATATGTATGACATAAACATTACACATTAGTAATAATATAATATAGAAGTAAAATGTTGCACTATGATTTATGCAAAGACAATATTTATTTATGTTCATATTAGTTGAACAGCCCTCTTGCATACTAGAAATTTAAATGTTTATTAAATAATTTTGGATTCCCTTTTTTTATAATGGACCCCAAAAGTATGCTTTAGCTCACTTAAAAAATGAAATAGTAATTTATATAGAGGAAATTGGCTTTTGGTGAAGTGAAGTTTGAATTGTGGTCCTAATTTATGGAATATGTCTACAAAATGTATTTATGGTACATTGTTATTTTGTGATGCACTCAATATCTGGAAGTGATAAAGTATTTTCAGATTTAAGACTGTTCTATATTTATCAGTACCCCTCAGGGTATAAACAACGAATCAAAATATGAACCTTTGAAAGCAATTTTGTCAGTGAAATTAAAGTTGTACTTTATACTGAGTATAAAGTTTACATTATACTGGGTATAAATCCATATTTAGAATGTGTTTATCAACTCTTCCTTTATTTTTAAAAGAAAAAGTTGTCTTTCAAATAATATCTTTCAAAGAAAGAGTGTAAATTACTTTTCACCATGGGTAATTACATCATTATAAATACTATGGTTAATCAGTAAGTAAATAATTTATTTACAGTTAATTTTGATGTGGTAAACCAAAATATTATTTTTAACATTTTTACAGTCTCCGTGGCATGCATATTATTTCTCCTCGGGTAATAACCTTTATCCAAGCCCTGGTGATTTTGATGTTAAACTACTCTCACTCATTTGAATAGTTGGTTGAAAGATCTTCCTTTGGAAACCTTGTTTTTTTTAAGTGAATGTGTGTCTAATTGTCTTGTTTTTCTGTTTCTATCTGTAGCCCGGATCCCAGGCAGCTAATGCAAAGAATTCTGTTGGCGAAATTGAAGGCATGGTGAAATTTGGCTGGATCAAAGGAGTTCTTGTAAGATGTCTGCTGAACATTTGGGGTGTTATGTTATTCCTCCGTCTCTCCTGGGTGGTTGGTCAGGCAGGAATTGGTAAGTTTCCAACAACAGCTATTTAAGTGTTGAAGTATCAATCCATAAATCAGCCTCAAACCAATTAATTTGTTCTCTTCGACTCTCTCATTCTCTACCCTTAGACACACATTCATATTTAGTGGCTTAGTTCACATTTTGAAGGGAATTTGAATGCTTTATGTTACATAAAGTTTACGACCACTTCACTTCATGGAAGTTATGAATTTCCATAGTTGAGATAAATATGTATCATACTTTTTCACAGGATTCATTATTTGGTGCAATGCATTTCACAGGATTACAGATCTGATGACGCTGTAATATGGTGAAACGGATTGTACAAAACAATAAATTCTGTGAAAAAGTACACCACTTATTGATTTCAACAATGAATACTATATATTGTAGCTTAATTTGTTGTTGAGGAGTTGTAACTTAATGTACTCATGACTTTCGTACTTTGTAACTCATGCTGTCAGATGGATTTTATTTCATATTGGAGTTTTGTAATTCCCATTTATATATCATAATTGCCATTGTTAGATATAGCACATTCAATTTAAAGTGTGACATTCATTATTTCTATAAATTGGAAGCCTTCTGGTATTTGTTTATAGAATTTCTTTTCCTCTAATCAGTATTTGTGAGAATTTTATGCTCAGTTACATTCAAAAGCAATCCTAAATTTGATAAGGAACCTGTTCTAGGATGAATGAATATATCTTTTTTAAGTATGCATCCGATCAAAAGGTTTGTTTAACAAAAATGAACATGGTTGGATTATTGGGTTTTATGGATAGTAAAATAGTTTAGGAGGGGCAGCTATCCACTCAAAGCATTTTCTGGGTGAGACTTCTTGATTGTGGGATAGTACTTATTCTTGTGGAGTATTTGACAAATATAATGAGTTAGTTGTCCTGTTTAAGTCAAATACTGGGATTCTTAGAATTAATTTCATTTTTAATTTTTTGAAATGTGATTGTAAAAATGAGTGATTTGACAGGTGGTAGCTGTACTATAATCTTGATTGCTTCAATTGTGACATCTATCACATCTTTCTCCATGTCTGCAATATCAACAAATGGTCAAATCAAGGGAGGTAAGGCAGTACTTCTCTGCAATACAGTTGTGCATTATCAAATAAGATAACTGATTACCAGGATGATAATAAATAATCATTTAGTAATTATATGTCTTGAGCTGTAAGTAATGTTTCAAAGCATGAAAGCATGACTGCTTACATAACTGTCCCATTTATGAAATTCATTGACTTATAGTTTTCAGTCTTTTCCGCTTGGCAGGAAAATTGATTATTAAACCTTAATTATGTCCTATATCTTTCTTTTTTTCATTAGCTGATAACTTGCATTCCAGTAAACAGTGAAATTAGGTGACAGCTGTGGATAACCACCTGATTAAAGACTTAGAATTTTTAGGATTATTGCCTCATGCTTGGCCCTTAGTTCAATATTGAAATGATACTATAAATAATGTAATTATATGATCATTTGTCCAGTTATTATATCAATTAAAATATGATAGTTTAATGTATATATTGAATTAAATTCAGACCATATTTAAGTCAAATCATGTCAAATGTTCTTTTTTTCAGCAAGCATAAAAGTTAAAGTTGTTATACTCTGGAGGGGGAGGTCACTTAGTGGTTTTACACTAGGCTACTGAAAAGAGATTTCCAGATTCAAATCTAAGTAATGACTCAGAATGACTCCACTTAAATTGAAAGCATGTTTCCTTTGCAGTGTGAAATGTTTCTGGTGATTTTATCTCTGAGACTGGTATTTTTCTTTTTTAAATATATCTTAAACATAATAATGCAAATTATTTTTTACCTCAAGCCAAAGGTTGGAAGGAACTAATAAAGATATTATTATAATGAGTAAACATTTTTTCTCCTAATTCAAGTTGTAAAAGACTCACTTTTATTTAGAGTTATTTTGTTTTAAAAAACGTTTACAAAATGTAAAAATTTATAATTAAAATAAAAAAATTTTTAGCTACCTATATGCCCTCATCTTTGAGCTTGGTATGATATGAATCTAAGCATATAAATGGCCATAGAATCAATAGGTAGAAATAAATAAATTTGAATTAGCTGATGCCAATTAATGCTCCTGATTTTGTGGAAATTTAGTAATGTCTGCCCTGAACAATAAACAACTTTTTTTGTCCCTTCCAAGCTGATATGACTTCCAGTTACTATTTTTTTCAATTCATTTTCTTCTAGAAAGTATATAGTAACACCATTTAAATTATCGATTAGCTTCATTTTAAAGTAATTTCTTACTTTTTGTGGATATCCAAACTTATTTCCCAGGGCAATTTATCAAGTAATCTAACATAAATATCTAATTGAGTCACTACTTTACCTGTTTGATAGTGCATTTTAACCCAATGTTAATGGGGATTTAAAGTAGGAGTATTAGTCAAGGTAGAAAGTGCTTTATCAATAACAATAACATTTTAAAGGGCTGATGATTTTATTAAAGATGGCTGTCATGTTATGTAATTAATGATAATTGAGAAACTAAACTAGGTCCTACCCTGTTAATGTTTATTATCGTCAGAATATGTAATTGCAAGTAGTGTATTAACCCTTAACACAATGTAAATTTTGCCTTTTTCAGGCGAAGCAATGTTATTAATAATAGCCACCTCCATTGTCACAACCATTACTGCTCTTTCCATGTCTGCAATTAGTACTAATGGAGAAATTAAAGGAGGTATGTTTAAATTAACTACATCGTAAGGGTTGTAAAAACTTATGTTTCACATTATTGATTCCATGTCATAATTTTCTCTCAATTTAACATAAGTATATCAATATTTGTTCCAAACTATTCATTTGTCACTTTTCATTTGATTTTGATGTGATGTGTTTTGTGCATATTATCATTACACAAGTAAAAATTTTTTATACTAATCTATTCCATAAAAATATGAAGTGGATTTTCAGCATTTAAAAAAATATGTTGATTATCATTATGAATGGAAGTAGTAGAAGTGTTTTTCAAGTTTAATTATGGACCAATGGAAGTTTGTTTAGAGAATATTTATGACTTGCTTATAATTTCTTTTGATTTGTCTGTGGACTAAGGTGTTCTGTATGAAGTATGCTACATCTTCATGTGTTCATTTCTGGTTTGAATGAAAAATTGTTACATATGGTGAACCTATCATTAGAGTCAGCTTTGCGAAATTGTTCTGAAAACTTGTGGTTAACTCTTTCTTGGAAACAACCTGTCACATTATGTAATGAAATGGTTTTAATCCTTTTGCTCTGAATGACAAATATATTGGTCGCTCAGATATCTTTCCCCGGTATGAACAAACTATTGTTTTTGTAAGATCTTGTGCTTTCCCGGTGAATCAAATGAAGAAAATGTTATTAGCCGACGTTTCGACTCTCAACATGAGAATCGTCCTCAGGGCTGATAGAGGACGATTCTCATGTCAAGAGTCGAAACCAGTATGGGCCAATTGATCCGGTGGGAATCCCAAGAACATTTCCTTCAACTATTATTTTTGGTCACTCAAACACCGGTCCCTCAGTATAAACAACATTTTAAGTCTGGCACCCTGAAATGTAGATAAGTTTAGGAATATAATAGTTGTGGTCCATAGTATGGTGCGACAGAATATATGAAGTAGGTATATTGAAATGAAGAATTACTATAAAACAAAGCAATACATTGTAGGCTGTAACATACTTTTAAAATATTGGTATTAAATATATATAAAGACCTGGTGTAATAATTTTCATGGTCCATCAAAATCCTACCACTGAGATATAAACTGTCTCTTAAGGATGAGCAGTAATGAAGTATGTGCAAAGATAACAATGAAACATGGTTAAATGTGCACCTTGGAATATCAACATTTCACATTAATATGACGTTCTAATCACATTGGTGATTCTTGCAAACACTTTTAATGGTGAAGCAATTGTCTTATATACATAAAGTGAGTTTTAGCCCAACTCTGGCATAACTATAGCCTTTTGCATTGTACTAACAAATTTTCCTTTAAAATAATAACTTTTTGGTTTCATAAAGGTTTAATCAACAAGTATTATGAACCTTTATGTGTTAGATGTGTAGCCAATACAATATGAAGGACCAAATGTTGATGCAAGATTCTTGAAAGTAAAATAAATGCCTATTTATCGTCTCATTCAATAACAAATCTAATTATTATGGAAATTTTTGAGTGGACAAAGAAAACGCCATACAAGGTCATTTCATTTAAATCAAAAGCATTCACAGGAACCACCGAAATTGTAATTTCTTAATTGCCACTATGTGGGGTACTCTTGCATGTCTAAATGCTCTCAAAGCAGAAATTGAAATAATTTTAGTGTAACATTAGTTACATGCAGTCATTTATGGTATGTCAAGATCTCAAAATATTCACAGATTTGGCAACTCCTTTTCAGGTGGCACATATTACATGATATCTAGGTCACTTGGGCCAGAATTTGGAGGCTCAATAGGTCTGATATTCTCTTTGGCAAATGCAGTAGCATGTGCAATGTATGTCGTGGGCTTCTGTGAAGCAATGGTGGACCTTCTCAAAACTTTTGATCTGTCAATATCTGGAGATAATATGCATGACATTCGAATCATTGGGTCCATCACCATCATCTTGCTGTTGGGAATCGTTGTTATTGGAATGGAGTGGGAAGCTAAGGTAAGACATTTAGGTCACTTTTTCTGATCATCTGTTTAAGAGTCTTAAACACCTTAATAAGGTTTTACTCTGTATGATATATCTGTAACAGACATGTCAACAATATTTTTGCTGCATGGAATGCTATGTTTGATTAGTTCCTTCTACCAGTACATAGTTTCTCACGTCTCCATAGACCAAATGTTATCAGAAATCCTTTATGGTTTAAAATCATTAATAATAAGCTTTATAATCTATTCTACATAATCCATGCCCCTTTTCTAGCCATCAAAAATGCCTATCCTCTTCCTCCCGCTGCATCCCTTTCTTAAATTAATTTTGTCTCATTTTTCATGTCTGAATTTCTAAGTTTTCTCCCTGCTGCCAGGCTGACCTCCTTTTATCATGAGTGGCAAAACTCCATATTTTATCAATTTATTACAATTCATTTTGCCTTCTCATGTTCCATTGCCTGGATGCACACCAGTTTAGGCTAAACTTGTGACACTTTTGGTTTCTGGGGATGATTTATGTATTTATCTATTATCATCATCTATTGTTGTTACATTTGTAATTAGGTCCTTGTATTGATTATTTAGGCCTTAAAATTCTTGATGTGTATAATCTTTTTTTTACTTTTGTATTTGTTTCATCAAAATTTTAATAATGAGTGAGTTCTAGTGAACAAACACACTTGATCACTAGAATTCCGTTGTTTAATAAAAATGACTGAAACAAGATGTCATTTCTGTCATGCCATATTTTAATTTCATTGGTGATAGTCTAATTTGGGTAACTTTGTGCCAAACTAACTGTAAAAAAAATATATTGTTTCTGGCTCTACTTTGTGGAACTCCTTAGGTTTTAAAAACATGCTGGCTTTTCCACAATAAATATTTATTGTACTTGAATTTAAGTATGATAAATATTTATGTGGAAAAGGCAGCGTATTTTTTTCAACCTTAGCTGTACAGCAGTAATATTTGCTAGCGTGATATGGTGGAAGTTATCCATTACGGAAATGATTTTCAAAATCACCAAGTGATTTTCATTTCCTTAACTGTACAGTTAAAATTCCATCATGAACTTTCCATTCTATTGCACTCCAATTGTTCCTTAATCAGTCTCTCTAGATGCTACTCCATAAAATTTAACCTTTTTTTTTAGGCCCAATTGGTGCTTCTGGTTGTCCTCGTGGCAGCCATGTTTGATTTTATTATTGGGACTTTTATTGGACCACTGGATGCTGAGGAAGAGTCAAAGGGTTTTGTTGGTTATAGATGTAAGATTATATAATGAATGTTTATTGTTATCTCTTGTATGTATGCACGTGGTTTTTGGCTATGTTAGTTATTATTTTAGTATTTTTAATGAGTGGAATAAATAGAAATATCTAGCTTATAATCATACATGTTGTATGATCACGTATTATCTCAGCTATTTCCATAAGAAACCTCTTAGATTGTAATCATAAATATTTTTCCTTATATGTTCATTGCTAACTTGCTATCTTTTATTTGCAGTAGAATTATTTAAAGAAAACTTCTGGTCTAGTTATCGCCGAGTGGAAAATGTAGACCATGATTTCTTCTCTGTGTTTGCCATTTTTTTTCCTGCTGCAACGGGTATTCTTGCGGGTGCAAATATCTCTGGAGATCTTGCTGTAAGTAGTAACACAAATAATTTTATGATTCTTCAATTTTACTTCCTTATCAGAAAACATTCCAGTATGACTTAAGAAATATATTACTTGGAAGTTGAAATGATACTCCTGTTAAAATTCTTGATTTTCCTTGAAATAGAAAACTGGATGAATAAATAGACATGTTTTCCTAATTATGTCTGAGATGAAAAATAAAGGGAAAGAGCTCATTTGGGACTACAGGTATCCTTCATCAATGTCTGGTGTTACAATTGTGAAAAATCCTGCAGTTAACAAAATCATGGTTGGAAAACCACTGTATTTGCTGGTAAACACTTGAAAGAGGGGCAATATAGTATTAGTAGTAAAAGGAGGGGGTTGTTGAGGAACTGTATGAACTCTTGCTCTATCTGTAGCATAAACATTTATATAAAGTGAACATATGGTGTTATGATAATAATGTAAAAATAAATCAGAAAAAGTAAAATGTAATGCATATGAGTAATATGTTATCAAATTATGGCAAGTGATATTGTCATTAACATCTGTGTTTAAATGCAATGAGTAGTTCTCAAAATTATCTAAATTTCTGCATCAGTCTTACGTAAGTATCCAAATATACATAAAACAGAATATAGATACATAGTAACTTTTATGTGTTTCCACAGAAAAATGTAAGACACGACCAGTTTCAATGATAATTGTCACCAGATGATGGCAATTATCTTCAAAACCAGTAATTTCTTATATTTTTCAGTGGAAATACATAAAGTTACTTTAGTAACTTTAACACAATCATGATAACATTGTATAGTAATGTCCCTGTGAAGTTGTTTGGTTGGAACTTCAACATCCCTGTGACGTCGTGTGACCAAAGTTGACGTTGTGGTAACGTTTGGCTCTTCCCATTGTGAAGTGCACGCAATGCCTCTTCGATGTTCTCTGCTACTAGGATACCTATAATTTGTTTTATGATGGAATTCCATCAGGTGCTAGCCTTCTCAGTGATTTTTGTCCAAATATGCTTATCTGGGTTTGGTTATCGACGGGCATTTTAAATTTAAGGATTGTAAATAACATAACAGAAAAAGTGAGATGTGTAGCTTAACAGTTTTCTGTACCTGATATCAGAATGAGCCATGGGTCCATATTTTAACGCATTTTTCTGTGATTTGTTTAAAATAAGATTGACACGAAATGATTTGTTTTATTATCAACTAGGATCCTCAAGGGGCTATACCAAAAGGAACCCTACTGGCCATTTTGATCACCACTGGGTCCTATCTGCTGTTTGCTGTTATGGCTGGTGGCACCATGGAGAGGGATGCCAGTGGCATTATCTCAGAGTTATACAATGGCACTGCTTACTTCTGTGCTAATCACACTGAGAAGTGTGACTGGGGATTGCAAAACAGCTTTCAGGTAAACACCATTTGTTTGTCCCTTTGCATTCATGCTTTTCTCTTAACTTTTCGCTCTCTTGCCTAACAAATTATGCCAAAAAAGGGTACAAAAGATGTTTCAAGTCTGGTCAGCACTAATAGCAGACTCTTCAGACCAGGAGGAAAATATGTAAAGATAGGAGTTGAAGGATACAAGAAATGTGAGGCTTGGAAGACTCCAAAAACATGTTTCAACTAGTGAAGCTACATTACTCAATGATTATTAAAAGGGTACAAGTTGAATGCATACATTATGTGAGTGACAAAAGTTTAAATAAAGATTTTGATGGTTAGACATTAATATATGGTGTTGAGTAAAGTACTCCTTCCACTTCTGTAGAGATTGCTTCTAAAGTGGTCATTTATGGCCAAATGTGTCATGAGTCTGGCTGTTTTAACAAAATGTGAGTGATAAAGAGTTAAATGGACACATGACCATCTATCTCAAAACACCATGCTGTTGCTCAAACTTAACTGATCCCAACTAAAATTCTAGGACTTAGCTGGATTTTGGTGCTGATTTTTGGAAGCAAAATTTGATTCACAAAAAAAAAACTCATTGTTATGTGTTATTGCATCATAGAGGAAAATGGACGTGGTGTCATGGATATTAGATGAAGAATTGCATTAGCAAAAGAGGCCTTTGCGAAAAGGAAAGAGTTAATGAGAGGGACCCTAAA
>WURS02045838.1:0-11117 GCA_011762765.2 Rhinocypha anisoptera | reverse complement strand
GTCCGACCTCGGAGAAATGGTCCGTCTCGGTGAACGGTGGGTGGAGCTGCGATGATGCCTATCACTCCTCCCGGTTTTGCCTCCCCTACTTTGCTCTCTAACTCACAAACTGGACGGGAGGCAAACAGCGCTGCCAGTTTTCCTCACATCGGCGGAGGGAAATTTATATAACAGATTAATGTTAATAAACGGCCCCTTAAAAGGCATGTTTAACATGGAAAATGGCATATAACTGTCTATGTTATATGAGCGACAAGAGTTGGCAATTACGATGGCGTGGCGCTGGTAGGGGAGGTACGGTCAAGGGAAGGAAGGAGCCAGGAGTGGTGGTAGCCGTGGACAGAGGGGGTGTGCGGAAATTTTGGCGCAGGACCAATACACGCGGTCGGAATCTACTAATTCACGCAGAGAATATGCCCCTCGCTACAAACTGTCAATTAATTTAACGCTATATAAATATGCAGAGTTCAGAAATTATAGGCCCTTGGGAGCCAGCTAAAATGTGTGGTAGTAGTCAATTTCGTCCGTCAGAAACCTTAGTTTCACTTGCAGAATACCCTTTTAAATGTGTGTTTACAGCTAAATCTGTCATCTACGGCATGAGGTAGTCTAGGGTATTTAAGGGTAATGTTCCTTTCAATAAGCAGCATATAATTTTTCGTGCTGTACAAAAATCTATATGCACAGAGGGGTTTACAATGGTCACCCGGATTAGCCGGCTTCGGGCCGGACCCGGAAGCTTTACCTACTGGCACATTAATATGCTATTTTAAAGAAGGAAGGCAGTGACAGGCAAACGTTAAGTGACTGAATATGTTTAACTTGTCGCTTTCCGCGTGGTGCAAGGAAAATACCGTTACCTGGTCAATTGATGGATCGCGATAGATTCAAAGATGAACCATAGTTTGACTGTGCCATAGTGCCAACCGAGTTAGACCAATGGGTATTGAGCGACCTCCAACTAGCTCGCCTAAGGTCGCGGGTTACATTTGTTTTTTTTTTATTCACTATTAAGAGGTTCTTAATGATCCAAGGCGCACAACAAAAATAACAATAACAATCCAAACAAAAATACTACTGGTACGAGCACAGTTCATTTGATTTTGGGATCATGAAAGGAGATCCCAAGGCAGGTTCGAATTCCTAATTTCAAATGGTAGTTCAACGCACCTTTGGCCTATTGTATCCATTTATAAACGCAGGTGCCACGCTACTACCTCATTCGTACACCCGCATTACCCTCAACACCCACCGAGCATTTCCACTGTTGGGTACTCGAAATATCTCTTGTCATTTGCACCATTACAGTGAATAGAGTACACCTCGAGACAATAACTACCAATCGGACTAAAACAGAAAGACCCGTGATCATCTAATATAGCGGACCCTCAACAGTTACGAAAGAGAGTTTATTATACCAATTGGGATTCGGAATACTTATACGCTACGCATGGACCGGACTCTCAGTACGCGCCGTTTGCACACGACGTCACCTTGCTCATGACACAGAAGTTACTTGACTGTGCCCCTGGCATTATCGGCCGTTTCGTCCTCTTACTGCTGTGCGTCGTGCTATTACCGGATAAACCCCACCCAGGCAGACGTGGGAAATGCAACCACACATTCCGCCTCTCTATACGGTACATGCGAGAAAAATTTGCAGCGACACGAGGGATATGCAGCACAGTTCTTCTTGGTCCGTTCAGAGATATAGCTTTTAACAATCATATAAACAATATTCTTTCAGAGAAAATTTTACGGTGCATCATGAGGAATGGAACAATGTGACGACATCTCATGCTACTTCAATATGCCAAAATTTTAAGTAGTAAAGGTTGACGATTTTTAGTAATTCATGAAACGTTCCTGGTGAACCTGGCTGAAATGATGAGATCTTATGTGACTGCCATGGGATTACTACTTGTTTTGATCGAGCAAAACGACAATTCAAACGCAAGCTTTCGGCAGAATCACGATTCACTTTTAACGCACTCCTTAAAAATTCTAAATTATGTGTTTTCTAAAGCTTATAACTCACCGCATTTCTTTAAGGGTAAATATTACAGATATGAGTATCGCCAACACACGAACACACATGCCTTACAATAATTTACCTTACGGTATATGTACCTTGATATCTACTTGTTGCGTCCAAGGAGCTACCTCGAATCGAAGAATGCAACGTCCTTCCCCGACGAGAGAGAGAGTATGCACTAACACGCGAGTCAGAATGAAGCGATTGATCTCGTTTTCAAAGTAATCTTCTGACATTCTGCTATAGAGAATGCGCCGTGCGATCTTTTCTTACAATTTGAAAGACCTAGTATCCCTAGTATTAATTACATATGGAAATAGACAGCGGAAAAGAGATAGATTGGTTAAAAAATAATTAATTATTATTGATAAAACATCGATTCGTTGCAGTGAACGAAGTATTAAACATAAATTATTTTTAACGTGTTTAAGTCCTTCCTTTTCCTCACCATTTGAAGGTTTGATTTATAATATACCATTTGCAATAAAGTCCGCGTATTATATCCCAGAAAATGCTGGTGAAATTTATGTATTTGTCAATAATATCAAATTTTTCAATAATTATGGTGCTTGTTTTGCTTGTTGATTCCTTTCTGGAACTCATATATTAAATAATATTTGTTAGTGAATCATTTAAACTAATCTGAAGGATGACAGACGTGACTGCACTTAATTATCCAATGCATCAATTAAATAAATAACTAAAAATATATCAATTCCTGAAGGTCCTCAAGCGCAAGAGCGGAATCACGGAGCATATAATAAGTTATATACATGATCCATGAGCGGAATTTACAAACAGAACGCAACTATAATTCTCATACCTTAGCAAACGCCGACAAATGCCGACTGCAATCCGTCCATGATGAAATATAATGATGGTCGTGATGATCATCTGTCATCAAACTGTCTTCAAACTGAAAACAAGATGAGATTCATTTACTCTATTTGTCGGAAATTGTCACGTACAGATAGTTCAAATGGTGTTGTTTTCGTGAATATTTCATTGAATGCTAACAATTGAGTATACATGTCCATTTTTTAGCGAGTGTAAGAAAGCAAAACTTGTGAAAAGGACAGCATTATTTATTCCTTAAAGTGCGTGGAGTTACGTGAAAAAATATGAATTCCCGTCCTAAGCCTGGAGAAGTTGAGGAGGATCTTTTAAAGCTCGAGGCAGAATTCTTAGGCAAAGTGATAAATCCGAACGTAAAGTCGGTTGCTGGCCAAGGTATGGGTAGTTTTCTTTGGTGGGGGGAATGGCCATTTTCTTAAACCTCTTGTAGACTTAACTAATATTTCATTAAACCCACTATAATCATAAGTAGCGTGAATTAAAATACGTGAGAGTATAAAGGGTTCCATAAAATTAAATATGACGATCATGAAGGCGGTTTTGGTGAATGTTACATTTGACAATGTATTTAATCCAATAATTGCTTTCATAATGTTTGTTATTAATGCTAAACAGAATAAATAAAGTTGATCATATCGGAAATTCGAAATCAAACATTTTCAAATATTTGCTCTAGGATTTGTTTCATAATTTTTAAAATGCCATTTACACATGTTATCATTTTGATAAACGTCGATTTCACAGACGATTCCAGGCAAAAATCTCAGCCTCCTTCAGACAACATAATACGGGATAGATTGGATTATTGTGAGTAATGTCAAAGTGATAAGTCTGGGTCGACATTTGTGTGTGATTTATAGATTCAGTTATTCATTAACATATGTTTATATATATATTTACTCTCAGGTGGAATATCTGACAGCATTGTCATCCAGGAGAGATTAGTGGATGTGCCCTCAGGCTGTTCAACTATTGTACTACCAAAATTCAACGTTAGAGGGTTTCCTAAAGCTTTTACTCGGGATAAGATGGTGAATGATCCTTTATCATATAAAATAAATGATATTTAGTTATAGTTGCTAATTTAAAAATTAACAGGACACGCCATAATTCGTTACAATTAAAAGTTATATATTTTCACATAACACCTATGCAGTTGTCATATGATTTCTATTTATGAATGAATGAGTTAATAGAGAGTTAAATAAGACATCTGTCAGTCCGAGATACGTTTCTGATAAACAATATTAGGAACTAGGAGTACTACAGGGTGTCTTTGTACTCCTCGGGCCGCTAATTTATTTACAGCTCATTTATTTAAAGTACAAATTCAATTTTATTCCTCTTTAAATTCTGCCTCATTTAACCTACATTCTGTCTACCTCTTTAAAGTCACATTCCTGTGAGATTTTCTAATCTCGTTTGCATCTCAACCATCAACTTTCTACCTTGTCTCATGTTGTTGAGTTTTATTAAAATAATTTATTACATAACTTTTGTTATTCCATTTACTTCGATTTCATCAGTGGCTTTTATTTTTTAGTTTTTACAATAATTGTTTGTCTCTTCTCATCCTTTCCCTTTTATTTATTTGTCCATTTCTGCCAATTTTTCATAATCCCCGCCATCATCTTATCTCAAAAGATCACACACACAATGTATTTGGTTTCTCCTGTTCCTTTTCTAATTTATTATTTGTGTTAGACATGTCCTTGCTTCTCTTTCAGATATATTTCTTTGTCTGTGCAACCTTTTAATAGGTGTAGTATGACATGTGTCATAGTTATAAACTAGTATAATTGAGGTGTACAAGTGTACAACATTTTCAATCAAAAGTAATAAGTTTTTGATAGTCACTGTGAACAAGTTTTCTCACTTTGCCATTGGTATGAACTCCCATTATGGTATTGTATGGATGAATTCTACATTATTACATATTATTGAAATTAGTTGTGCATAGACCCTGTTGGATCATACTAAGCATTATGACTCATTTTTTAATTTCCTTTGGTTCTTCCACACATTCCTTCTCTCACCTCTGACTGCTTTATCCCTGCTTTCTTCTTTGGGACATCATATTCCACCTGCGCACTCTGTTTTTGTCTTCAATTTATGTATGGTCTATTTGTGCTTTCCCTTGATCGGTTTTGACATGTAGCATCCATGATATTGGAAATGAAATCATTCCAGGCTTGACTTGGTGGAATTCCCCCATCATGAAAGCTTTGAAACACTGCATAATTCCACATACAAAAGTTGATCTCAAACACAATATGCTGTCACCACTTGATATAAAAATGCTGTCGTGTGCCGAAGCCTGGATGTTTGAAATAGACTTTTTTGTGGAATTAGAGTGTGTCCTTTCAAACCATTCACCCATGGCATTGGTGATTTGACCCCTTACCATGAAGGGTAATCTACCTGTTAGGTAGATTGTTGATGAGCATTAGCTTAGGTTGGCCTTGTAACACCTAACCTTAATCCCTTTTTAAATCTGCGTACTTCATACCCCCTATCAATCTGTCCATAAACCCTATTCTCTTCCTACCCCTACCTCACTTACCCAACATTCTACCCTCTATTACATCCTTCAACAACCATTGCCTCTGAGTACCCCTTCCAACCACCTTTCCTGCTTTTTTGGATCTCTTGTAGCAAATACCTCTCCTACCCTATCATTCTCAGAACTTCTTCATTCGTTTTTCTCCCTGTCCACCTCACCTTCTCCATTCGTCTCCAAACCCACATCTCAAAAGCCTCCATTCTATGCTCATCATCCTTCCTCATGGACCAGGTTTCACATCCATATAATGCTAAGCTCCATATTAGGGTTTTCATTAATCTTTTCTTTCAAATCTTTATTTAGGGTCCCTATCATTAACTCTTTTCTTTTCATAAAGGCCTCTTTTGTTAATGCAATTCTTAGTCTAATATCCATGACTCTAAGTTAGTTTTCCTCTATGATGCTTCCCAAATAAGTAAACTTTTCTGCCTGTTCTAATTTATACCCTTCTAGCATGACATTTAGCCTAGCCTTCCTATTTCTTGAAATTCTCATTACTTTTTTTTCTTACTACATATTATTTTCATCTCAAACTTCTGACACTAGTCTTGTAAAGCATTCAACAAGGTCTGCAGTCCTTTGGCTGAATTACTAACTAGGGCTTGGTAGTTGGTGAATCTGACTGATGACTCCTTACATATGTAACAAATTTTACATTGTTTTCTATATATACTAGAATTTTTTCTTGAAATTGAACTAACAGGTCATGGGACCAAATATTGTTTTGGCTTACTTATTGCCTCTTTCATATACAGTATGTATATGGCCCAAATATGGTTTCATAGGATAAAAAATTTATTTACATGGTCAGTTATTCTTTGATTCTGATTCCATAAATAAATATTTGATCATCTGTATAAATTGTAGTATTTTGACACTTGATATAGTGCACTATTTACTTTGTTTAGTGATTTTCTTATTATTAGAATTTACTGTACAGTTGATAAATTGTGTGTGATAGTTTTGTATTACTGTCATTCTAGATCAAATCTTCTACTGGGGGGAAAAGTATATTTGCAAAACAACTTCAGGCCAAAAGAGACAATGTACAAGTTTATGATGAAAGCTCAGTTGATGTTCCATCTCCACAGAAGAGAAACAAATTTGGTAATAATTTTGAATAATAATAATCCACAATTCTGCCAACTGCCTTGAGCTTCAGGAGGCTTTAAATAAGACCTCAGAATGGTGCAAAATCCTGAAGCTGAAGTTAAACTCTAGCAAACGCAATACCTTAACTATCTCCCTGAAAAAATCCCCTATTACAGCCAACTACACCATTAATTCCATCCCCCTAAATCATGTGCCATTTGTTAAAGATCTTGGTGTACTTACTGACCATAAACTTAATTACTCTAATCATATCCAATCAGTTAAATCTAAAGCAATGTCTTTTAGGAATCCTATACCGCTTCACGAAATCAAAGATGTCCGAGCTCTACAGTCATATTTCTCAACCATTGTCCTCCCTCACCTAACGTACTGCTCACCCATACGGTCGATGTCTGCACCATCTAACCTGAAAACTCTCAATAGTGTAACTAATTTCTTCGGTAGAATCGTAAAACACTGTATCCCCCACTTTCACACTATGCCCGTTGACGCCATTCTGTCCTCACTCTCCATTTCTAGTCTTCCCAACCAGAGAATTAAATCCGATTTGAAATTTATTTACAATAATTTAAATTCCCTCATTGACTGCCCTGACCTCATGTCCCTTTTTCAGCTGAGAGTACCATCTCGACATACCCGTTCGCACTCGTTACTCCATATTTCTATCCCTTGATTATCGCTCACCAAACATTTATTTCTATTCCGCCTCTTCTCCCTACATAATTCACTTCCGTAAAGCATCAATCCGTTTTCTCTCTCCTCAAATACTTTTGCCAACCTAGCTCTAAATCATGTCTCAGAAAACTGTTAACACCATCTCTTCCCCTTCCCTTGCTGTTGTTTCTTGTTACCTTGTTATCGTTGTTGTTTGTATGTATATGTTATCTATGTTGTATTGTTATATGTACCATTTTTAAATTGGCAGAAATGCTGTATGTGGACTATTTTTCAAATAAATAAATAAATTTTCTTAGGCAATTTTTCTTCTTAAGTCTCTACTTTTGTATCCATTTCCCTCTAAGGCATTGTTTAAATAAGTAAAAAAAATGCACCAGATCCATCTTTTGGCCTCTTACAGTTATCTATTCTACTTTTTGAAAATCATTGCTTTGTTTTATGACAATCTATTGTTATTCAAAACCTCTCATATTGGCTTTATAATGCATTCAACAGGGTTCTCAACACTCATGGCACTCAGCACATCGCGTCTGTCCGAGGACCCCCTACTATTGCTCTTGCCTCCTCCCTACCCTGATTCATCTCTTCCCTCCACTCCCACTCCTACCTCCCATCTGCCCCCGCCTACTGGACTGTATATAAAACTCTGTTACATTTGTAACCACCTGATGATGCCACACTGTGGTGAAACCTAGGTCGAGGAAATAAAGTTTATTATGAGGTGTTGCAGTGTTTTTTTAAATTCTGTACAATGGAAAAATTCCACCTATTTATGGGTGAAAACATTTCATACAAAAAGAAATATAAATTGAAACTTTAAAACCACGGCCATAGGTAATAATCGACTGTATATTCCTTCTGTTGACTTTCATACTTAAAATTTTTCCATTGAATTTGTCATCTTTGCGAGTAATGAATCACCTTTCCTTATTATAACTTCATCACTTAATAAAAAATATTTATGTCTGATAAAGTAATTAGGTGATTCAGCAAAGCAAAGTTATCTAAATAAAACACTCTACGTTTAATTCCACAGAATTGTTTTGTACAACTCAACCAGTTTCAACCTTTCCAGGTCATTATCAAGAGTAAAAGTACTTTTACTCTTGATAATGACCTGGAAAGGTTGAAACCAGTTGAGTTGTGCAATACATTTCGGTGGAATTAAACCAAGTGTGTTTTATTTTGATAATGCTGAGATGCCACCAAGTAATCTCGCTGATAATTGAATTTAAAGCAAAATTCTTTATACAGTAATTCCAAGCTGTGGCCATTCTTGATTTTTCGACTTAGTCTACACAGTGAGGTAAGAGGTCACACCATGTGAGGCATCAACTTGATCAGTAACAGATTACGATATGAACATTCAATCGAGACATCAGCCCCTCTTTTTCAGTTCATGACATTAGATGTTTCATAAGACATTTTGGTGGCATTCTTTGATGGGACTCTTAATTTGTGCTCATGAAGGAATCATCACTCCAAAACAATGATAATACTCATTTGTTCATTTTAACTATGAACTGGTCTTACTAATGAAATCAACTTACAAATCTAATGTGCTGAAGAAGACTCACATTAGCTATCTGTGGTAAACCTATAGTTAAATTATTGCAGTTTTAACTCGTAATGGTGTGGAGACATACTACCACTGTACTGTTTCACCTTCTGATTCTCTTTCAATTGCAATCATCTTCAGCCACAGTTGTTCAACTGGTATAAGTACATATGACCCCATGCTTTTAAGGCCATCACACATTGACAACCAGCACCGAATAAAATGATATAATGATTTTTACAATCCATCTGCACTCATTTGATCAAAATCCTTATTCTCATCCTATCACTCTCTCTCTCTCTCTCACCAAATATTATTTCAAACTGATTAATTTATTGATGATACAATAAATGAAAAATGATTTTATGACATCATAATCATCATTAGTATTTCAATTTGATGATTGGTGACTGCAGCCCACCAATCTTTTCCTATTTAGTGCCAAGTTTCTTACTCAGGTATTCTTTCAGATGTCTCTTATAATTTTCCCTGTACATTTATCCCTCAGCCTTCCTTGCAGGGTCAACCTTTCTATTATTTCTTCATGAATTCTTACTACTTCAGGGTGTGTCCAATACACCTCATTCTTCTTTTTCTTATCGTAAATATTTCAAACTGAGTTGCCTTCTTCTGCTCTTCTATATGGTCCCTCATTCCTAACTCAATCAGTCCACTTGATCTTCAGCATCCTCCTCCAGCACCATTTTAAGAAGGCTTCTATTCTTCTCCGGTCTGTTTTTTCAATGGTCCATGTGTCTGATCCATAGAGGCCCATGCTCCATGTGAACGTTTTCACAAGCTGCTTCCTTGTTTGTAATGATATCTTCTTTGAGTATAGCAATTGTCTCTGCCATGACTCCCTTTTTAGCCTGAGCTAACCACAATTGATATCCTTAGAGCTTCTTCCATCCCATTTCATCCTGCTTCCCATGTAGGTGAAGGATCCCACCTGCTCTAATTTCTTTCCTTGTAGCGAGATGTCTTCACTCAGCTTCTCTCTTCAGCATACTAGTAATTTAGTCTTCCTTCTTTTTATTCTCATGTTGTAATACTTTAGTACTACTGACTACCTTAAACACAATGGAAGCATTGTGTTTAAGGTAGTCTGTTGTTCTTTATTTTTTAATGTTATAACTGTGATGTCACCTGTGCAACATAGAATGTTAATTTATTCTCTGTCCACTTTGATTTCCTGGATGCCCTTTTCTTGTATGTCCTTTATTGACTCTTGAATGTATATATTGAACAGCTCCAGTGAGAGGCTGCACCCTTGTCTAATTCCTTCATTAATTTTAGCTTCTATTTTTCTTCATTCTTTCATTTGAATTGTCATGACTGATATGACTTTTACATTGAAAATTAAGAGATAGAGTACAAAATGCGATCTTAAACAGGTAATCTTTGACAGATCATGATTTTTTTAGTGTTTTGACTGATCTAAGAGATAAAAAGTGGCATTTAAGTTCCATTTAGGCATTATGGTAACACCGAGTAAACATAGCAAGTGATATTCGAAAAATCCTTTAAAAAAGTAACACTGTTATCCTTCGAAGACTATGGCAATGTATTTGAAGGATTACAAATTATTCAAGTCTTCAACTTAATGCATCCAAAAGAAAAATATTTCAATTACTCCAATGCCATGGCTATGAAACAGAAAAAAATATACCTTTTCCCTGATAACAACCTACAGGACCAGTATAAGTTAATTTTAAGTGAACCCTCAAGAAAATTGAATTTCCAAGACCCTGAACATGGTCATTTGGATTTTCATATTAGATCGACTTTAGAGATAAATGAAAAACCTACAAATATCAATCCCATAAGTTACTTAACTAGGTCATTATTTCAACACTGGAATTTAGGATGATCTTTCATTTGATCTCTTTCATAAGAGTGATGATCAGATTGGATGCACATGGGTGATCATGTAGCACCCTGGTTCCTGTGAGCCACCTTGTGACACCTTATGCCACCCACGCATGTCATATCGTGTCATCAGGGCAACTGTGCCTGACATGAATGGTCCCCTGTCAATGTGGTCTTCGTCCCCCCCCCCCCTTCCGTTAAAGGTTGACAGTTTCGGCATTGTCTCACGGTCTCGTACTACCGTGCTCACTGGCCGCTTGCCACTCCGCTTGTAGACGCACACCTCTCTCACATATGTCAACAGAGCTGCGAGGGACGGAGGATTTGATTTTTTGGTGCCCCCCTGACATATCATTTTCAATCCACTCGGTCTACCTTCTTACCTCCCCCCATGGCCCATTAGGGTCGCGAAACCACTTAATTGTCCCCCCACAGGTAAAGGAGTT
>WURS02045829.1:0-11117 GCA_011762765.2 Rhinocypha anisoptera | reverse complement strand
TAGGCTAGTCTGACAACCTACGCCGCACTTCTCTCGCCCTGCTCATAGGCGAGAGCTCAGCTCTCCCTTCTTATTATGTAAAAAATAATTCATCTACAATACAAAAAGAGAGATATTGTGAGAGATTGCATTTAAATAATTTAGGTTAGTGTCACCACAAAAGAGTATTATTATCTTTCTCAAGTGCAAATTTCACCAAACATGTTTAGTTTTTTAAGCTCAACTTCTACAATTATTTGGTAGGAACGAATACTTCTCGCTTTGATGCAAATAAGATGCTACAAATTTTTGAGGATGGAGTAACAATGCATATATTGTCAAAAAATTAATTAAAATTTTATTTATATTTGTATGCTTACATAATATTTTTAAAATATAATTTATAAACAACCAAGTTTTATACACTTTAAATCAGATTGGTTTTTTAGTAAAATTTTATTTGTATAAAAGTGAATATAAATGAGACATAAAATAATATAAAAGTGTAAAATTTTACTCCTATAACAGTAACAAGCTATTAAAAATTAAATTTGGTTCAGAGTGTATGCACTTGAATTATAATAATTATTTAGGTTAGTGTCACTACAAAGTAACACACACACACACACTCACATACACCATCCAACACACTGACACAGCCTCTCCAATTAACAGGTAGCACGAAATGTGTCTCACTTTCTATGCAAATCAGGTGCCATTTTGGAAGGTAGGAGTAGCCCTGTGTAATGGCACTAAAGAAGCTCTAAATGTCTACGTCTTTCTATGAGTGTATATATGAATCTAACTGGTGTTGACCCGATGCGACGCACCCGGGTGACGGGTGGTGATCTTTCAATGTATATATGGCAATGATGATGATGATGATGCCAATGCGGCCAGTAATATGAGATGGCCGCCAACACTCAAACGCATCCAACGATGTGTAACTCGGGGGCTTTAAATAGTACACACAACACTAACTTTTCTGCCCGCGGGTCTAAACTGAACTTAGTTTCAAGTTTCGAAAGCATCATCTCACTCAATCCACCGATCAATCTTTATCCTTCTTCCCCCTTCTTTTCTGTTTCTCTCTTTCTGATTTCCCCCTCTATACGTAACCTAATCTCACACTTGATCGCTCCAATATCGCACCCGCAATTACACTTAGAACGAGTTTTACCGTAATGCTTTTCAATTGTCTCACCTCTCACACAACCAGGTTCAAGGCTTCATTGTTGTTATGTAGGTTTGTGTGAAGTCTGTGTGCTTTACTTTTACTCTTACAAAGATCTTCTTTGTCTCGGTATAACTCTTGTTGCCGATGATGAATAAAGTCATTTTTAAAATAAAATTGAGCTTATTCAACTCTAAACGGAATCACACACACACACACACACACTCATAAAAATATCATTTGACCTAATCAATCTCATAGAATTCAAATAAAGTTTATCACTTGGTTGTTTTATCTTACAAACGGTAGCTATCATCTCCTAGATCATAGTTTAATGATTTCTATTCTTAGACGCTTGCACACATTTCATATTGCTCATTGGGGAAACATTTATGAACCAAGTTGAGAAAGTTTGCTTTATTTTCAAATCTCAATCTATCTTAGTATAATTCAATTATCCTCCTTTCACCTTATCTTTGAACCATTATCATTTGATGTATGTAGCTTATCTCCTTTCGGTCACCCAAAATGTGCCACCCATCCATCATCATTCATTCATTTGCATCCACAGATTTTGAACGATTGATGCGACTAAGTGCAATCAAGGGTGTACTAGTTTGTGCTAGTTATTTTATTTCTTTATAAATTAAAATTTGAATTAATAAACAAATAATGTCAATTAAACTAATTTAAATTAGAAAACTGAATTCGTAAATATTTGTATTGTGACATTTCATGGGAAAAATCATGCATTGTTTAAGGCGTTGTTTTACGTGTTATACTTGCAATTTGTTAAAACAAAATGAAACTGAATCGTATTTCTTTCTTATTTGAATAATTGTGATCTGAAAAGTATAATAATCACCCAACAACATTCTTTCTCTCACTATTGTTGTTATTGTGACTTTAATCTTTTCCTCGGTTGCAATCATTTAGTCTTGGGCAATATTAAGTTAATAAATCCACCAGTTAATCAGAAAGTTAATGTTTATTTCTTATTAATGAATGATCTGACCTTTGAGGGGTTCAAACACTACGCCCTAATTTTAAATGTGTGATTTTAATAATTTTCTCCCAAAATCCCTGATTTAGTTTGCTCATGAATCTAATTGATAAACTATTGCAACCATTTTTAGATAAAAAATACATTTGTGAAACATGAACAGTGTGTTTCACATTACTAGAGGGTGTGTCTTGAGAGAGAAAAAACACTACACTATAATTTTATATTAATAATTCAAAAATTATTGTTTTTAAAAATAAATGCTAATGTTTTACTCTCTATTTTGTTAATTTAATTTAATGTTATGATAAAAATAAAATTTGCAATATAAAATATAAAATTTATTTGTTTGTTTGAAAGAGGTAAATAATAAAATGTAATTTTAATAATTTATTCAAAAATTATTATTAGTAATGATTTGAAAAAGTAAACAAAGTTTTAAATATGTTAAAGTTAATAAAACTATCCTTTTTGAAATTAAATAATATATAATATCAATCCACAAGTTTAAAAAAACTTGCTGTTCTTAGAATATTATTTATATTTATGTTATTAAAAAATAAAATACAATCAAAATAGGAAACATCTTGCACATTTAAAGGATATTTAAAGAACTTTCTAAAGAAAAATGTGTTAATAATAAATCATATTTTTTAACGAAAAACTGTCATAATAATTTCCTAATGAAATGTAAATAATTGCAAACACGAATGACTTTGGTGGGAAAATCACTACACCCTAGTTTTAAATGTTTCATCAATACCAATAATTAAATAAAAAATATGTTGCTTTTATTTTTTTCCAGAATATTTTGCATAAATGTTTTAACAGATGAATTGCAAGTTATTTATTTTTAATCTCAATGATTTTATAGTTGTGATAAGAGTTAGCTTTTTTTACAGAATGCGTAAGGAGAAGCTTTCATAGTAATATCGCAATGTTCAGGAGTGAGAAAGAAAGAAAGAGTGTGAGCGACAGAGTGATAGAGAAAGAGTAAGTGAAATAGAAGAGTATACGCACGTGTTATCAAGGTTACTCAAGTCTGCAACCGATTGAGAATGTTGTTGATCAGGAAACATTTTTTAAAAATATATTAGACCAACAATTTAATTAAAAATCCAAATTGCATTTAAAAATTTAACTTAAAAACATTAACAACCCATTTAACTCAAACTTGGTTATCTAAATTAATTTTAATATTCTAGTAAAAAGTATTAAATTATTGTGAGTTATGAATAATATGGAACAAGATAGATTGGGATATTTTAGGACAAAATATGTTGGTGAAACATGATGTTTGAGAGAGAGAGAGAGAGAGGGGGAAAGAGAAAAAGGGGGAGAGAATAAGGAGATAAAGAGAGAGAGAGAGAGAGAGAAAGGGAGTGAGAAAAAGAGAGAGAGAGAAAGAAAGAAAGAAAGATGCGCACGTGCAATCAAGGTTACCAGTCTGCCACCGATTGAGAATGTGTTAATTAGGATGCATCGGACAATTTTCCCCCTTTCTCTCTCTCTCTCTCTCTCTCTTACTTTCACTCTCTTTCTCTTTCTCTTTATCTTTTCTGACTCACTCTCTCACATCTCTGCCTCTCAATCACCACCTCTCCGATGAACGGTAATTGATGATGATCATGTAAATGCCAATGACGATAATCACGCACTGAATGGAGCATCTTCTGGAATCGTTTGCTTTGAGACTTGTCCTTGGTTAAGTGCAATTGTGTTGTTTTTGGTTGTATAGAGATGGAGAATGTTCCTCACAGTGCGATTCAAATGTGCATCTCCTATGCCAACCTGCCAAATAGGATATCATTAGCTCTGATTAGCCATTGTGACCAGTGTGGGGTGATCTATGGGTTGGTCACGAATCACACTTGTGAGAGTGAGAATAGAGAGAGAAAGAGGAGATGAAAATAAAAGAGTGGGAGTGGAAGAACTCTTTCGTTCAAAAGTGATTCTTATCTTTTTCTTCTTGATAAAATCCTAGTCACTTGAATGCATTCGGTATTATAAGCTGTACTCGGAAGAGGTAATAGCTTTCTCGTGCTTTTCCTACCATTGTGCAAAACGTGTTGCTACCCACACACAATCACACTGAGAGAGAGAGAGAGAGAGAGAGAGAGAGAGAGAGAAAGAAAGAAACTAATTTGTCTCTTGCACAACTCAGCACACTTCCTAATGACAGATGTAATTATCAAACACAATTAGTTGATTTTTTATATAAATATTTTTATTTTATTTTTATTTTTATGATTAATTTTTCCCCTACGATGATTTATGGTGAAATTTGATTTCCCATTCATCATTCATTGTCAATGTTACAAACACACACTAATGCGTTTGTCATCTTCTTGGGAAATAAACTTTAATAACAAGGCATGTGTCAGGTTTAAATTTCCAAACTCTTCTTCACTTCTAAATATATCTCTCAACTTGTCATTTTAGAGATATTAAAAAATTCATATGGGAAATTAACCAATTGTATGTTGCACATTGTGTATATGTAGTTGAATGCTCGTTTTGCATTATTATTATTATAAACTATGAATAAGTGAATGAGGAAAAAAGAGAGATGGACAAATCATGATGGTGTCCGGTTTGTGAAAGTAGATATGAGCGTAACTAGTTGACATTGGCGCTAACTGACCAACAACAATCAGTGTTAGAGTGTGAAGGCGGATTAGATCACACAAAGCACGTCGCACTCTTTACCTTGGCTACCACTACTCACCTGCGCTCTCTCATGGGAGAGAGAGAGAGAGAGAGAGAGAGAGAAATCGAAAGTGAAAGAGTTGAAGTGGTTATGCACTTTTTAATGGTCACTCTCTGGCACTGTCACTGTCACCGGAATCAGGAAGAAGAGAAAGCAAACAGACGACACTGAAAGACAATTCGAATCCAAAACGAACAACGAATGCACGTAGCACTTATGTCAACAGTGACATTACTAACAATAGCTCAGTTGTTCCACTTACACTTGTTAGTATTCATTTATTTTTTAAATATACGCTTCATACATTTTAGGAATAATTTTAACAAAACCACACCGAAATTTCATTTGAAAGATGTCTCAAAAAATTGACACAAATTGAGAGTTTTCTTAATTTAGAAATTTTGTAACTTAAAAAATAAATAATTTTAGTTGCTATTGCTTGTGATTTTTTTTTGCAAAATGAAAACTGAATTTATTATTATTCAAAATTCAAATTTGTAAACCTAATGGCTATGAAAATTTTTTAAAAGAAACTTTTTTAATTTAGAAAATTTTATTTCTCTAACAATGAATCTTGCTCCATTCAACTATGAAATATATTTCTAACTTTTTTTCTGAAACTATTTCTTATGTAAATGTGGCACGGTTTTTAAAATAAACGTATAATTATTTAAATAAAAAAACTCTAATAAAACTTAACCATACTTAGGTACCAACTTACGACCCGCAACTTTTGGATAGTGCTTTATGAGGTTTTCACAAAAGACGTAACTTTGTGCCTTTAACAATGCATTCGTTTCTATTTCGACGTGTCCTGATCAAGAACTCATAGAAAATTAAGAAAATTAATTAATAGAGAATTATTAGAAAATTAATTAATAGTTGTACGATTTATGTGAAAGTCCCATAGGACATTATTAGCCAGCGTTGCTTAACTATCTTAACCTAACAGAAGATTTTAGATGTTATGTAGTTATGCATTTTTCAAAGGTCTTTCTGACACTGTCACTGTCACCGGAATCAGGAAGAAAGAAAAAATAAAAAGCGACACTGAAGAAAACAATTCCATCAAACAACGAACCACGTAGCACTCTTATGTCAACAGTGACGCCACTAACAATAGCTCACCTGTGGTTCACTTGATAGGCTTAAAACAATCATCAAATATACGCAAACGTGTGCCAGTGTGTGTGCTTGTATGTTAAAAGTTTAGATATGCCACACAAGGTGTTTGTGAGTATGTGTATTTAAACAATTATTATTACAGTATGCCACTGGTGTTAGATTTTTTATTTTTTATTGTAAACCACAAGGATGCTGCTTGCTTTCACTTTAGTATTAAGGAAAGAGACCGAGAGAATGAGTAATAAAAAATCAAGAGAAAAAGTGAGTTATACAGGAAGCAAACAGAGTCGGGTAATGCCTACTTAACCGAATTATTATATTAAAAATAAGCTAATATATCACATTTCAATTCAAATAACACTCAAACAAGATAATTGATTTTGATTGCAGGTGGAAGCAGAGAGAGAGAGAGAGAGAGAGAGAGAGAGAGAGTGTGTGTGTATTTGTGTGTGCATATTTATTTAATTTCCTTATTGATTCTTGATCTTCTCTGGATGAAGTAATTTTCCTCACCCTGCCTATGATTGACTCGATCTCTTCTCTTTCGCCGTGTGTGGCTGAGTGGATAAGTGAAAAAGCAAAGAGCGGTAATGGTGCAATAAGTGCTTGAATAAAGATGCATAGGCCAATATGAGTGCCATTACCGTTTTGCATCGTAGTCTTCCCTACGGTTTATTGTTGCCCCACGTGATTGATGCTAATCAGGGACATCATCGTTTCTTGTTCCATCAAGGCTCATTTTCGATCAACATAAGAGAGAGAGAGAAAGAGAAAGAGAGAGAGAGAGAGAGAGGGCAAGAGAAAAGGGGGAGTTTGAGTGTATGAAAAAGAGATAAAGTGAGTATGTGAGTGTGTGCGTCAAAATACAAGAGTTTTGCACTTTTCCTTCTTACACGAGCCAACTTTTCAACATCTTGTACAAACACGTACACCTGAAGAAACTACAACTTTTGTTTCAGGCGAAAATAAATTTTTGGCAATATGAGTGAGTGTGAGAGATTGCACATGAGAGAGTCACACATACAAAGACATATTGGAAAGGTAGAAAGGTGTTTTATGAGGGTTTGAGCTTCCAA
Source organism: Rhinocypha anisoptera (assembly GCA_011762765.2). Classification (NCBI taxonomy): domain Eukaryota; kingdom Metazoa; phylum Arthropoda; class Insecta; order Odonata; family Chlorocyphidae; genus Rhinocypha; species Rhinocypha anisoptera. The sequence goes on along the minus strand of WURS02045829.1, from coordinate 4,050 downwards.
ACGAATGATTTAAATTTTTGTTTAAATAAAACAATGTTTATATATTCAAAAAACATGATGTGATCAAAAGGGAATTAAAATAAATAATAAGAACGTGATAGTGGAAATTTAAAAAAAATAAAGGAATTTAAGGGGTGTGAGACATATGGAATAGAGTGATTAATAGAGAAGGAATATCAAAGGAAAGAAATAGATTGAGAGAGAGAGAGAGAGAGTACTGATACAGCCTTGGCTTGTGTCACGGACCGATGCAGATGCGCAAGGATTGCTATTGCTTTTCGATCTTCGCCCTGGCGTAATCGAAAACTCACATTGTCCTCCACACACACAACTATTGTAATGGCTTGGCATGCCGTGTGACTTACGTTCATCTAACACGCGGAACAAGACGAGCCAACAAGAGAAAGAGAGAGCGATGGGTGTTGCTGATTGTACCAATAAAAAGATTTAAAAATTTAAATTTTTTAAACAGGTTCAAATTTGAAACTCACGCCATTTTGTTTCTGTACAAATTATTTTGGTTTGTTTAATTACCTTTAAAATTAACCTTCAATCAGTATTTGAGTTTATGCCTAAATTTTATTTTCTTTTGATAATTTTTTTCAAAAATTAATTATTTTTAAAATTTAAAATTTATGAATGGTTTTCAAGTTATCCTGGGAGAATGAAAAAATTACTAAACGACAATTTTTTGTTATTGTGCCAATGGCATTTTCATGGGAAGTTAATTTAAAAGTTTTAGTTTTTTCAATAGCCAAGACAGTTGATAATATGAAAAAGGCGATGAAAAACTGAATTTTCTCTTATTCATCAACAAAGTCAGGTAATGCAAAAATTACCAAAAGTAGAAAAGGGGTGAGAAAGATCAAGGAATGGAAGTGTAAGAGAGAGAAAATCGGATTATAATCGAACAAGAGCAAGTGCATGTCAAAGCGAAACAAATGTGCCTCGAACCGAGAGATAGAGATTGATTAACCGATCGAACGATCAGTGATTGCTTCGATTGGAATATCCGACCACACAGGTAAACTCACGCCCGTGAGAAATTAAAAGGGAAGAGGAGAGAGAGAGAGAGAGAAAGTTTTCATTGGCATTGGGCATCACTTAGTCAAATGATCAACAAGACGTGTGCGATGAGCCCGCCCGGTTAATTAGCATAGGATCAATTAGTGATATAAGATATATTCAGATATATACAGACAAAACTTATCTGTGCCCGATTGAATTGATCATGACTATGTCCCGAAACCCACATATATAAAAACTTTGCAACCTGCATGGTAAATACACCTGATTAATGATGCTGTTAACTAGAATCACACATCATCTATCACACAATGACATAGTGAAAGAGAGAGAGAAAGAGAAAGAGGTGGAGGCCAAATCGATACCAGATCGATAGTGCCTAATGCATTGGCCTCCGCACACGGAAACGATTATCACTGGTGCTATCTTTCACCAACCTACACAAACTATAAAAATCTTTTTTTAAAGAAAAAATTTACGCATCTTTTTGATAAAAACGAGAGTTGTGGTAGATACGGCGTAAAAAAGTATGCCGTGATAAATAACAAAAACAGAGCAAAAATTATGAAAAAAATGAGTTTTGTTGCAATTTTTAGCTAATTTAATCTCTTTGAGTTATCAGGCCAGTTTGGATGCAATATAAATTGGTTAGCAAAATATTTATAAATAAATTTTTGATTTTACTGGAATAACAACTCATAATGACTAAAATGACTAAAATAAATAACAAACCGTCATATTGTACAAAACAAAATCTAATTTAATTAACACTTCTTAAATTAGTCTTAACTGTTTAAATTCATAGGTTATAATTAGTTCACTGTAAAGATTTTAATCTAATTTTAGTGTGCTAAATTTTCACATTTTACTTTTTAATACAGTATATTCGCGATAATTCGTCACGCGTTTGCGCAGAATTTAGAAAAAAGTGACGAATTACGAATTATCGAGGGTAGCAACTATTTACTCTAACTTTTCTATTTGAGTTCTAAGTACAGTTTTTATTTAACAAAATATAAAACTGAACTACGTGTAATTTACTTTTGCTTAAATTAATCCGAAATCAACATTTTTTTGCTAAAGAAAAATTAAAAATTCATTTTTTGAAAATAAAAACGTTGAAACTTTCAGCACTAGTCGCACAGTGATCCATCAGTGTTCGAATGGCTATAAACTTGGCCATAACTAAAGTGGTTTCACTAAGATAAAGTTCAAAACAAACTCACACAAGAATCTTTGAAAATCAAACTGCCGTGTGTTAACATTGACTATCGCACTCCGTAATATTCTATCTACAAAGACGTTATTTTTCTTTTTTTCTGTTATAGTAGAGAAAGTAACGTCTTTGTAGATGAAATTTTACGGAGTAGGCTGCCAATTTGTTAGCTTAAGTGCTGAATTTTAACCCTAAAAGCGATTGAATTTGGTTATAATATATTATGATAAAGACAACACTGTTCATATACAACATTCAATATAGTATAAATTGTTTATACGCATTAAAACTAACATTGTGTATGTACGAATTAAGCAAAATTTTAGTTACGATTTACGAAATATCGAACAGTGATAAATTATCGAATAAAAATTGCATTGAAATGTGTTAAGAGCGTTTAGAATTGGGTTAGAAATTTCGTATTTTTGCCGAAATATCAAGAGTGACGAATTATCGCGAAAATACTGTAATACAATAATATACAAATAACAAAATGACCAGTACCGTAAATGGATAATACACCCACAAAAATATGGCGACTTTATTTTGCTATTTGGCGAAAAAAACTACCGAGCTCTTTGATAGCCAAAATGTGGTGAAATTACGATTTGTATACAAAAAGTTCGCCAAAACGCAAAAAAAAATATTTTTTTGTTAAATTGTGAATTTATTAAAAATTTTAAAAGTTTTAACTCGTTATAATTTGAATAAAAATTAAGAATAATAATAATACATTAGAAATCACATCTTTTTTTCTTGTTAAGCTCTTTTGATGCCTCATTTTTCCTCTTTCTCGTTTTCTTTAGTATCCTGTTCTAACACCAGATTTCAGAAAAGGATAATTGAACTTTGAGAGGAGTCGCTTTGACTTCGGTGAATCAACACTATATAAATTAAAAACATGTTTAAAATAGTAAAAAAAGTACTAAATCTTTACTTACAAGGCGATTTTGTTGCACTGATTCCGCTTTTTATATGGCCATAAGCCACAAGCTTTCAACTTTTTGGCTCGTTTGGTGAACATTCTAAAGTTCTAGAGGAAAGAGAACTCTCGGAGTCAGCTCCAAGCGAACTCTGCGAGTTTTCTTTTCTCGAACTCAATGTGACTGTCGGACATAAGTGTCTTCGAAGTATTCTAAGAGTTTCTTATGGGAAGAGGAAAATTTTACCATCAGAATTTCGTGACAATTTCTCGTAGATGTATTAGTCCATTCCAAGTCCTACGTTTTCTACAGGAAGAAATGCCAGTGACACCAGAATTCGCGACTTGTGTCATCTTTGTACCGTGTTTCAAGTCCAAGTTGACGGGTTTTTCTGAAGAAAGACTGGCTCAGTTGAGATATCTATAGAAGCAGCCACGTTTCTGGACATTGTGCGAGAAAGTTTCACGAATTTCGGTGAAAAATCCCATTTCAAAGCATTTCATGATTGTTTCTTTTAAGGAAACATTCAAGCTTCGTTCTTACAAAAATTTTTAAGTTTAAAATAGTGCCTGAAAAATTGTTAAGTACACAAGCACAATCTCAATAGATTAGTAAAATAAATTATTTGAATCTATACAAGTAATATGAAAAACTTGCGGTCTAAATCACTAAATTCTTCAACTAAACTAAAACAGGAAATTCTTTATATAGGAATCGCAGGAAAAGCCAACCTTAAAAGAAAGTTTTTAGAAAAACGTTACTTTTATAGTGCTTTTTATCAAGAAACTTTCCAAAAACTCTCCTACTTTATACAGGCAACACTCAAGAAACGGCCAAAAATGTTCTATACCTTTGGCAGTGCAAAGTTGCCTTTTTTCGAAATGT
>WURS02045819.1:0-11118 GCA_011762765.2 Rhinocypha anisoptera | reverse complement strand
ATAACACAGCCACAGGGGTGGCGACGAAAAATACAGAACACAGAAGGAAATAGCACTCACATGTAATTTCCAATAATTTCGACAGCGTCGCTGTCTTCTTCGAGGCGTAGGTGGGGCAGAACTCACCTTCCTATATATATATACACAATACACAGTACACAGAAAACGAAATAGAAATATTTCTCCTAGTTGATAACGGCGGTGGTGGTGTCATCGAAATATCCACAGTAGATCCAATTTTTTTCTGTTCCTGTTTCGTTTTCTGTGTACTGTGTATTGTGTATAGGCATGAATATGCGTACTTTCCTGGAAATTATATATATATACTATATATATACTAATTATAGCCCCTCCTTTCTCGTATTGTAATAATATAAGTTCACGCCTGAAGGGAATAGAGGTGTATTATTATTTAAAAAATAAGAACAGAGTCAGGACGAATGATTAACCTGAACACAAACAGTGAATTTCACCCGCAAAGAGCTTTGTTTGAGTTAACAAGTACACCAGAAAAATATTCCTTACATTACTGAATGAGCCAAGGAAATATAGGCATATACGAACTATGTGAATTACTTCTAACGCTATTTAGTACAAATGGAATTTAAAACTGGAACATATACAAAACTTCCACGAACTGAATCCTGACTCCGTGAACATTACTCTCTGTATTTCCTTTGGTGTCTAATTACCTTCGAAGTTATTCTAAATGTCATCATACCTGAGTTGTTGTCATTATAACTAACTAAAATATTTAGAGCCGTTGCTACATCCACATGCTTTAACGCCTGAGAACTGCGCCACCCCATCTAGCCACACATGTAATTTACTCAGTGTTTAAATTAATGGTGTTTCAGTATTTGTCCTTTTTCGAATCGCGTGGGAAAACAAAGATTGCTTGAATCTGTCAATTTTAGAATCTAATGCATAATGGTCTAATCTATGAACCCAACGAGGGGCCCAAATGGCGCTCTCAGTATCACAAATAAATGGCGACACTCCACAACTTCCTGAAAATCTCAAGTTCCGCACGCTCTCTGCGTGGCCTGAGAGAGAGAGAGAGACTCTCCCATCTGTCACGCTCGAATATGTACGAAATTGGTTTTACAATTTCTTGGAGTTTTCGTCTGAATTCTATCTGTTCTTAAATTATAGCTTTCTCCACGAATTACAATTATCCCACTGTTAAAAATGAGGCCGAACTATGGAGGTATAATGTCTTTCTCTTAATGGTTCGTAACATTCTCGTGCTACAAGTCTAATGAAATATATTTCCTTAAAGGAGTGAGTGAGCTTACCTCATATGGGCCACTTGGGCTTTTTAAAATTATGACAAACCAGCATATTAATTTTCCGCTAATATTTAACCCCCTCACCTCTACCTTTACTTTATTATTTTCTCCTTTATGGAATTCCAAAAATGTATTTAGTGCATTGCATCAATTCTATTTCTGATTCAAAATCCCTACACCAATCCCACATCCCATCTGAATTCCGTATATTATATCTATTACGTATCTCTATTTGTTTCTGACGCTATTCGTAGCTGTTTTTTCTATAATATGTCGTCTGCGGTTAACCCAATATTACTAAAAACACGGGAATAATGTTTTGAATGCACATTTAGAAGAGCAGGGGTCTTAACGCACATATTTTACACGTTTCGGAATTTAACTCTGCCTCAGATTAACTCAAACCAATCGTACGTAGTCATTTCATTTACTGCTTTCAATTTTTGTTTAAGAAGTCATTGATTCAAGTGTTCAATTTCCATAAATGTCACAAACTGATAAATTTCAACAAGAGTTGAGGAAACTTTGAGAAGTTTTTCACATATTATAACACTTCTGTACGCTTCTCACCAGGTATTGGAACACCTTTAATAAATAAAAAGGCCTAATTGTGTTACGCAATAACTGATTTCCCCAAACCCAAACCGACTGCGTCGAATTAATATGTATGTTACTACTGTAGATAAAGGACAAGGCGTTGATAAAAATGTCACGTTCTATCACGTTGCAGGATATGAATGTAGTTATAATGAATACTTTCTATTTCCGCTTTTGGAAAGGGGGGTTACGTGAGCGTGCTTCCATTAGAGAGGCTTGAATTTCGAAATGCGATTTCTAATTAAAGGCTTAATGTCCTCACGCATACTTCTTAAGTATCCCATCAGGCATTTCTTCTCAACTTGGGACATTATTTGTTTTTATAAGGAGATTCGGAGCTGTTTCTTTATCACTTCTTGAGAGAAAACTATGTCGTTCCTGGTTTCGGCAGGTGATAGTGGAGTTGCGTTTAGACTGCTTTCTGATTTCACTGTAGAAGCTGAAGGAAATAACGAAGTTGTTATCTTCATCTTTGTCATTTGAAAATAATTTCCATTTTTCCTCCTCTACGGGATAAAAAGTCAGACGGTAGGTATGTTTCTCATTTATTTTTTAAGCAAGGTCCGAAAAAGATTTAGGTCTTGGGCATGCAACCCAAGTATTTTATAGTGTGTGTATGTATATATATATATATATATTTATATATATACAATATAAGAGTAAATATATATATACACTATATATATAGTATAGTGTATATATAACTATATATATAGTTTTATATAGATTTTCATACTAGGTATTACATGAATTTTCATCGTTAATGTTCAACTTATTTTCAAATTCCGCACAACCTACTTACCTGGCTTCTACCCGATGAAATGAATTATTTTTGTAACATTTAATTCAACACAGTTGCCCTTGTATTTGCATGGTTCACACTTTTGTATTTCACATTGAAAACGGTGTTGGAGAAAATCTTTCATGTGTTTCCTTTTGGGACGTAATGAGATTTAACAATTAATTCTGGCAATTTTAGTCATTACTTTTGAAGAAAATTGAAATTCAGTAATATTTTTTCTGGCCATATCTGCTTTTCCTTGATCTATTTTGCGCCAGTGGGTCCCGTTCCAAAAGAATTGATTGATTGATCGGTTATAACCTCATTTTATCCAACGAATGAGATATTCTCCTGTGCTCTCTTCCAGTCATGCAATTGCCTGCTGTTTTTGGTATACGATAACTTCGTGTTCTAATGAATGTAAGGCTAATACAGAATAGTTATTTATGTCTTTATGATGGTTTACCGTGCAGTAGTGATCCCAAATAATTAATGGTAGATTAATATCTCTATAAATTTTAAGCACTTTTTAAAGAACATAGTGCGATATTTGCGCCCAAACCTTCTGCAACAAGTTTGGAAAGGGGTACTTAGGAAACGATACTTTCATTATGATTTATCATTAAAAAATAATGCACGTTGAAAATAATCTTTATTGCGTATGCTTAAATTTTGCCTTAGTTCCATATTACTGAGGTTCCGAACTATACGAGTGAATATTCATCATTAAAATCCATGAGTGATAGCATCAATTATCTTATTTAGTTTCATATCTTTCTGCAATTACTAAGATCCCCACTACTGCTTATATTATCATTTATGAATGGAATATTGTGATCTACTACTAATCCTCAGTCATGAGGCACTAAATTCACCTTGAATATATGAGTAAATATGCTTTGTAATTCGTCTTTCGCCTCAAAATCTTCTTAATATATATTTCATGAAACTTAAGTTTCGATGTATGACTTAAGGAGCAATTTTCATCCTTTTGCGATTGTATGGCAATGAATAGCCACTCTAAACTCTTTTTCCTTTAAGTTAAGTCATGTATTTCATTTACGCTACTTAGCAAAATTCAAATATTCCTGCAGAACCATTGTTGGCAGCCACAGGTGGATATAGAGGTGTTTTTTTTATGGAACCTTCCATTCAAAGCTGAACACATGCCCGCGTCCGTGAAATATCGCAGGTCATAGACGAACTCAATGACACTACTATAATGACATCTGTAGAAAGCTTTCTTCATAAAAAGTAGCAAGGACCACTAGTCGGGAGTTCGAAATCTGGTTCGCAATTTAGACAAAGCGGGTTTCACTGGAAATGACTTCCTTGAGGTGACGTCAACTGGATTTTCCGAATAAACGCCTCCGTGTCACGCAAAGTCGGTCGAGGCTTCGCTGAAAGTCAACGTTTTTATTTCCTCCAAGAGATGCTTAGTGGAAGATCAAAGAAGGTTATACCGTACCGAGTATTGTGGTTTCCTTCACGAACGATGGACAATATTTTGACGCCGATGGCAATCTTCATACAGACCAAGTTCGACATTTGGAAGCGCTAATTCATATATGGTGAGAATTTCACTTAAATCTACAATGGACGAAATGTCCTCTAAAGAGAATTAACGATTCAAACATCATCCAGCGATGATTTGCAGAACTACACTGCAACATCTGCACTAATTACCCGTCTGAATTAGGGTTGAATTTTTATTATTGAGGTATTATGTTAATATTATCATCCAAAGAGTAAAAAGCATTCACAATAAACACATTCAAAATATATACTACCAAATTTAATTTTGTATTTGTTCATTGATAAAATTACAAAAATATTCCATCTAATTATAATAATGGCTTTCAAAATTCATGAATTTCACATGGAAATTCAATGTCGTGTCAACGCCATAAAATTTCATAAGGGTATTACACCACCCAATGTGTGTCCTTCAAATAGACGGAAAAAAATTCTGTACGTTTTTTTGATTGAGAAAAAGTTCAATGGTATAACTGAAATCCTATGGAATGTTTCTCATCTAGTTGATGGTATTTAGCACTAAATTTCACCTGACAAAGAATTCAATACGACAGATATAAGTCCTATAGATTTAGTTAAATTCGAAGAATTAGTAACCCGTGAGAAATAACTACTAATTTACTACTAAATTAATTAACATAATAATAACATATTTTTTATAACATTTTGATAATAACATAATTACCAAATTTCAATTTTTAAGGCAACTTGTCTCATCCCATTCAATAAACTTTAAAGCTAGCATTTTTAAGTGATTACATTCACACGCTGGTTAGACATAAAGGTGTATTTGCTTTTGCGGATGATAAAGCCCATTTCATGACTTAAATGTTTTTTTGTACAATAGTAGGCGTGTATTTCAGCGCTAAGGACAATTTGACCCTTTGAGATATATAAAAACTATCTAGTAAGAAGTTCAGCCAATCTTTAGCAACGTGCAAAACTGAAGTGGGAAAAAATACAATAGAAAATAAACACTTAGAGAGCACAGAACAGAGCACGCAATTATACGCTACCATGGACCCTCACACGCTCCTTGAAATAAAATTCCCAAACAAATGGGATCAGGGATCATTGCAATGAATGAAATCGTGTATTGTTCCGCAGCGACTATATCCGCTCAAAGAGTTAGTTTATAGAAACAGCCGAATGGCGATACGCAAAATATCTTGATGATAGAGAAAGAGGAGAAAGAAACACTTGAGTAGACGAGCGGGCTTACTATTCCTATTATTATTGTTTATTACTTATTATTTATTATAAATTCCATTATAAATAAATACATACATACATTAAAAAACAAATAAATAATTATTTATATGTTTATCCCCATACAAATTCCAATCCATTTCCTGCCTCGCTTTCCCAAATATTTCATCACCCCTTAATAATTCACTACACCCAATTTGTGTCTTCTTATTATTTGAACCAAAAACCTATCATCCGTCACCATTCGCAACTCCTTCGTGTTCCTTCCCTTACGCTCCATGCTTTTCATTAGGCTTTGACCATTTTTTTAACGACCTGGATCAAGGGTACCTCTCTTACGACATATAACTTCAGTATCCCATTGCATTTAACAGTCGTTAATTTCGTTTCCATACGAAGTAAAGGATTGGGTCGAAAATAATGGAATATGTTACGGGTGGGCTTAAGTCACATATAGAGAAAGAAGATGGAATATTTAGATGGTGCACGTATAATCAACATGGCTAAGAATGCCGTAAGAAATTCACAAAAAGAATCCTTGAAGACAAATCCACCGAATCACTGCGCACGACATCATTTACGACTTGAAGAGCGAGAGACATGTCTGAGGAAATTGCGTCAATATTCGTTCATCGACCTGGCATTCATGAAGGGGGGCCAATTTCGCAGGTGCATGAGTACTTGTCAGTGGGGGGGAAGAAACCCAGGAATTTGCCATTCACTCCCTATTTTCATCTTCTAAGACTTCGCCGTCCATTTACAGTTTTATTCGCGTATCGAATGTTTTATTAAAATCTGCAATTATTCCCTGATGTTGTATACTGCACAAAACCAACCTATCTAGTTTTTACCTCTCTTAACTCTTAACTGTTGCCAACTTAACAAAACCAACTCTACCATTTGCACAGCGGACCGGTAGAAGAACAATTTTGAGGGAAGCTAACGCTGTAGGTAACTTTTCTGTGTCGTCTGTGTGTGTTGGAGTGTGGGGGAGCAACAATTTTTTCACAGTTCCACAAAACACCTTGACCAATCATTTGATTTATTACGTGGCTTTGTTAGCAGTGAAAAGATATTCGCCAAACAAATCCGTTGTGGAAGGCGGCGCGCACAATTAAAGAAGCACAGGTATCCCTTGTCATCCATGGAGTTTACATTTTTTTAATTTGTGTTATTTCGAGTCTGGTTTTGTAAAAATCCTGCGGTCAACAATATCGCGGATGGAAAATCACTGTGGAAAATCGGGAGTTCGGGTTCATTCGCCACCAAAATATAGAAAACTTTGCGTAGCTTTATTTAAACGGTAATCATTTGCATTTTAATGAAGACATAGATGGGCCCTTCCACTTTCTCGATAGTGATCTCTCCTGAAATAGCCGATATCCTTGTTGAAAAACTTAAACTCGGGTTCACTTCCATCTGTGTTGAAATTTTGGAGCAAAATGCACTCGATTTGTCTTGCTCTAAAATTGTTTTCAAATCAATGGCCAAGGAATAGGGTTAATTCCCAACGTAAACAATTTGTGCATCAGATTGGGTACATTATCTACAAACATGCATAATAATGAATGAATCATTTAAAATATTGCCTTATTTGACATTTACGACTTAGTGCCCATAGACTTGGATTCAAATATGGTGACTTTTGTTACAATGACATTCAATCTATTTTGAATTTTAATCAACTCTCCGATCGTCGTAAAAATTTTTACATTTTTTTGGTACACAAAATAATTAACACTAAAATAGGCTGTCCTTCTCTCTTAGAAGCTATCAACTTTTATGTACCCCCAAAACATTTCCGCAATCAATCTCACTTTAATATTGATTGTCACAAATCCTATTACTCTAAGTTCACCTACATTAACTCTGCCATGATGCTGTCCAATAAACACCCTCATTCAGACTTTTTAAATGAAACACTCAGTGCAATAAAAAAAACAACTGACATAGGTTACATACAGGACACATTGCAACATCATGCCTGTATATTTCATGAGATAATTAATTTTGTAAATAAGAGATTTTGTAAATGTCATATGTAAACTTTATAGCCCCAAACCGTTTAATATATATACTTTTATATATTCTTTTATACTTTTAACCCCAAACCTATCAATAAAGATATTATTATATGTTCACATTTCATATTAAATTATCTACGATATTTGTCTTTTGGTGGCTAAATATTTATCGTAATATGGCCCTGAATCTGTTGTTTTAATTAATAATTTTGTGATATCAAAACATATGTTTTTAATCTGAATCCTCAACATTATGTGATATGATGCAACCAAAATGATGTATTTCATGCCTATACTATATGTAGGTACTTATTTTATGATATACGTAATTTATGTACAATAAGATATTTTGAACTTCATGTATGCACTTTATAGGTGAAGGGTAATGAACCCGAACCTGTCAATAAAGATATTATTATTATTATAACCTTAAGTGGTTGGTCAAAACCGCGCTCAATCATGGGAAATATCCGAGGTTGAATAAGGTAGTACTCACAAAATGGTCCATGGATAACCAAAGGGCCGAGGTTAAAAAGGGAAAACTGAGCGGGAAATTCACTCTCCAAGAGACAGAGAGAGGGACGTTGACATTTTAGCATGTGGGAGTGTGATCATCTTCGAGTGTTCCCTTTGCCCTGTTTCTTCACCAAAAGGACCAAGGATGGAGAGAGAGAGAGAGAGAGGAAGGGAGAAAGCGTGAGTTTCGGGCGACGGGATGTGTGGGTCTGGCGAGCCGGCGGTCCACGCCTGAGGACGACGCCCAGAGAACGGGAGAAACTCACTTTCCACGCTAAAGTGCGAAGAAGGAAAGCGGTCCACGGACGGAAGTGAGGCGTTTCACTATCCACGGGCGCAACTCGATCAAAAACAACATCCCGTGACAAAATCGACATTTTATTCCGTTCGGGAATCCATATTAGTATAAGGCCCTTTTGCAGTCGGGAAGATAAGGGAATCATTGACTGTGAGAACGACCAAAAAAGAAAGTGGTGTGAGACATGGCGATTGGAACTGAGTTTGAAAAAAAATATACGTATCCATGAACTTTTTGGAGGAAGGGTAGTTCACCCGAAAACACTTTCTACGCAAAAGAATCCGTTGTAACAAAGGTAGACTCGGTAAAATATTTGTGTGTTACGATAACTAAAGACCTTTCGTGGGGAAAGCAAATTCGGGAAATTTGCGGGAGTGCAGATAAAAAGTTAGGATTCGTAAAAGGAATACTTGGGAAATGTAACAAGAAGGTACGAGAGTGGTGTTATATTACGCTTTTTAGGCCTCACCTTGAGTATACTATGGGAATATGGGATTTTTATGAGGTAGTTTTGGAATCAGATAGAGGGCAAAAAGTTAGATTAGTTATCAAAAAGCAAAGATTAGTTTTGGAATCAGATAGAGGGCAAAATAGAACAGCTAGATTTGCGAAGCTTGCTATGATCAATCAAATCTTTGAATCTGTCTCTTCGACGGCCCGTTTCACTAATGAAGGTGTTTTTGTCAGGAGTGACTATTTTATTAGGACTAAGAGCGTTAAAACGACGCTTCCATGACTCATTTGGGAGTATAAGAGCGAAGCAGGCTTAAAGTTAGAATAAATTCATTATAAAAACCTATAACCTTTGAATTCGATATCGAAGTCCTAGTCAATTATTTTTAACCAAACCTATATAGGACGGTCTGATCACATTTACATGATAGGAGAGTTGGGTGCCTAAACTAACAGATTTAGTGATTGTCTCTGTCCGCGGATAGTACGTGAAGGTAACCGCTCGGTTAGAGGTTACAATATTTCTAAAACCTAAGTGTCTTTGGGAATATTAATTCGAAATAGGGTAAAAGCGGGGGAATAGGAACCATTTTCATAAAGTGCTCCTAAATCTGAAAGGGTGCTGTTGCAAGGCTGTGTATATGTATATATACACGGCCTTGGTACTGCTGAGACTCACTGCGTTACCTACAATGTTTCCATGTAACCTTAGCCAGCTGGGACGCTCGAAACGAGAACATTTTTATTGAAATTCTTTTCTTGATACACTGTTTTGTGTAGGCTTTCTACTCGAAGCAGGTGGGAAAATGGACTTTTTTTTAAAACTTAGCGTAGGTTTAACACATGATAAAAATGTAATTATTTCTCAGATTTGATTTTTTCTTTACTGGAAGTGAAATTAATACTACAATACTACTACTACAATATGTCACTCTTTCTTGCCATTTGGTGTTGACAAACACCCTAGAAAAACAGAATATCCAGTCGGGTGAAAAGGACCAGCAGACGCGAATGTTCATTTCCAAGCAGCAGTTTTTTATACGAAGCATTACACCACCCCCAACTTTCCTGAACCTTTAAAAAGCGGCGAGTGAAAAGTGTCTTCTGCAATTCAAACGTAGGTAGATTAATTAGATTAAAATTTAACTAAATTGATTACTTGTTATTTTGATAAATGATTGCACCGAATTATTTTTATAACATTTGAATGATAGCGGTTTAGAAAATTACATTTTTAAACTCAAATTAATTTTGTTACTCGAGTGTACTAAGCAATACAGAGTGGAAAGAACCAGGACATAAGAAATTTACTTGTGGCAGATATATTTAATTATTTGAGGTAAATGGGAGTGATTTCATTTTTTTTTTTACTTAAATACAAAAATCCTCAAAATATTTGCGGTTTCTACTAAATTGTTATATACAAAAATACTGTAAATTTGGTTTAAATATGGTATAAAAATCACAAAAATCAACTAATTTACATATTAATTTATTGGCTTCATTCAGCCTCTTATTTGGTCCCATTCACCCTCCAGTCGTCGGGCAAATAGGAACGTGAAACCACTTAAAGAAATTGTTCCCGCACCGTATTCATAAAGGTAATCAGGCTATAAATGATGATTATTTTCCTTTTTGTGGTCCGATTCATCCCCTTTTTTGCCCTACTTTGTATTCTCACCCCCCGCCGTGCGTCGTTGGTTGGCTTTCAGGGTTTACAGATTTAGGTGCAGAGCGGAGCCTGAATTACGTCTCTGCCTTGAATGTATCTGCCGTTACTTTCACGCGGCTGAAAAAAATGCGACGATTCACGAAGAAAACGCATCCAAGAGACACTGGGTGGCTTCTCGAGTGGTCGATAAGGGACACTTGATGGGTGCTAATAATGAGAGTCACGAGTTGTCGCGGAGGTTTTCCAAACTTTCACATTCGCGGGGCACTTGGATGAACAGATTTATGGCCAGTGTAAACGGAACGCTTTCGGCACACGCCTGGCTTCAATTACCTCCTCCTCCACAAAGCGTAGCGGTGGATCCTACGGTATATGCATACGATTATCCATTTCTTTGGACGAAAAGAACCATAAAAAGGGTAAATTCACCCATTCCTGGATGGGAAGACCAGTTAATTTCCCTTTGCCATAATGTTTTCCTTAGAGTTAGGTTGCTCCAATAGGTCAATGTCTTTTATGCATAAAATGGCTCCATTTAGATTATTCAAAGATGCATTTTTTACATCTGCGTTCATTTGGCTGCACGCCTCCCGATAAAATAATGCATCCCTATAAATTCGATGTTTTCAGGCTTAACCATGTGGAAGTTCATGTTCCTTGAAATGACAAAACACTGTACTTTTCCACAAATTTTATTAGGTACGACTAGTTTCTAGGCATAGGCCTCATCTTCAGGTACC
>WURS02045799.1:0-11119 GCA_011762765.2 Rhinocypha anisoptera | reverse complement strand
TAGATATTGAGGAAGTCCGGTGTTCGAGTCCCGGCTGAGGATAAAACTTTTTCTCATATGAATTTGTCGGTTTCCATAATATATGAAAATCATTGGCAGGCTTGTCACCAATGCCTTCACTTCTGTATGATTTGTCGCTTCTTGATGGTGCCATCCTGAGACAACGGTCACGCGGCCCTTTCGTTTTTTTAAGGCATAGTCATCTGCTTAATGGATACCACGTCGAAGAAAAATTTCGCGTTGCGTTGTGAACGGAGGAAAACACACGGAGAAATCGGCCTCTTATCGGCCGTTTAGAGAGAGAAACTGAATTTACTACATAACTCCCATAATTGGCTCATAAAAAGATGCTGAATCAGACATGACGATAAGAATGAGAGAGAGTATATGAAGTAGATTCCGAAGAGGGATGTTGGAAGGGACCAAGATGAGAGTTTCAAGGAAAAAATAGTGGTTGTGATGTAGTAGAAATTGAAATAGAGAACTGTTTAATAGATAGAGAAACAATAAGAATACACACAATTTAGTGAATACTGGTTGATAAACATTAATTTGTGCAAAATTCACCGAGGAGGCCGTCACCAGGTGGAATTCCATAATGACACAAAATGTAGGTTTCAAATTTTGTTTATTTCCACAGGGTATTACGAACACGATCAGTTTCGAACGGTTACGTATTTATTTAAAGAAAGTATACCACATACATGTGTATTTGCCATTTTACAGTGGACCAAATAACAACACACAAATAAGGACACATAGTTAAACATAAACAAAAAAATAACCATTAAGAAAACAAGAAATTAGAAGGAGAGATCGGAATGGGCAAGGTCAGTAAAATTATTGGAGGAAAGTGAAAACTATGAAAGAATTTATGTTGTGGGTGGAAGTGAATTCACTAATGAGGAGAGGCGAAAGAAATTTGAGCGCTTAATCATTGACAGTCATTAACAGGTGGTCTTGTGGAGCAATGAGAGAATACGGGTGGGTCGTGATGGTACATGGAAATTGATAATAACGATAATAATTTCATTCGCTTCAAGACCATAAACTGCACACGTAGGTATATTTTCCGTCAAAGCGCCTTGGCACGAGATACAAGCTCAAAATTATTATAATTGAAAGAGAAAAAAATGACAAGTGCCATGTTTCAAAAGACATTGTCAATGTCATGGAGACATGAATTCGTTGACCTCATAAAACATTTGTCTAACAGAAATTTTCTTGGTCTCACTTTAAATTTTGTCGGCACTTTTGTATCCTGGTGAGGGATAGAATTTTGAAGCTGTCAATGAGGGTGTTAATGGTACTGTATAGGACTTTCAAATACGTTTTCAACTTCTGATTAGGGGGATCAGATATGGAAAGTGAGGGATAAAAATAACATCTTTGGAAGCAATGCGAGGATACGGGGCTCGGTAATTAACTATTTTGGCAAAAACATTTGAAGACTGTTGAGTGAGGCAAGATTGGTGGGAGGAGACGTCGCCCAGACATTATCGCCATCATCTGATCATCACCAGATGGCGGCTACGACCGTTCGAAACCACTCGTGTTCATAATATTCCGTGGAAATAAACAAAAGTTAAAACCTACATTTTATGTCATTATTTAACGTGCTAAGGTCGTTGTAGTCCAGTGGATAGAACGCTTGGCTAGTGAGCCGGGGAGCCGGGTTCAAGGCCCGGTGACGCCTCTGAGCACCTCCATTTGAACCCAAGCTGTGTCGTTTTTTAGGTACCACATATTCCTAGGAAATCACACACGACACAGGGGAAGGAACTGACCAACTACCCTGATTTGTTAATCATCATATTACTTGCTGTAACTGTTAAAAATAGGCTTGCACGAATGAATTAATTAATGGTTAATTACTATATTAAAAGTTATGGTAAGGTGAGATATGATGGAAACGATCCACAATCTAAGGAATGAGAAACACTTTCAATTTCCACTTTTTCAAGTGACTCGAAAATGGTGTGGTACACCGAAACAGGCCAGGATAAAGAAAAAGTCGTTATTGAAAAGAAATAAAAAAGTTGCACTTTTCCACAAAATTATATATATTTAAGTACTACGCGTTTCGACAGCGTTTTGTCAGGTGCATGACAAAAATTGTGTTTTCAAACAATTTATAAAAAGCTGCTCAAGTGGAACATGCAAGTGTTTCCTATTCCTTATGCTAAGAGGTTTTGGCTTAGTTTGATGTCCGTAGGAATGAAAGATTGATGCGTAACCATTCCCTATCGCACACCCCCCGTGGCGGCTTGCCGGGTAATTCGTACTCGTTGATAAAATAAAAAATTGACTCACAACTTGGGCATTCGTTTGTTTATTTCAGTTCAGATATTTATTTAAAAATAAAATTTTAACCTGGGCGATAGCCTGCTCCTTGCAGGAATAGTGGAAGAAATCTTTATATAGACACATTTTCACGATGTTGGCAGTAATTCATACTTGATTGGAACTTAGCGATAGTAGGAACAATAAATAAAAAATCCTTATAGTATTTCAAAAAGCTATGGCACCCTCAAAACGTGAGGTATACTCATCCCTGCATTGGATCGAGTGCAGCGTAGAGCAGCTAGATTTGTGAAAGGTTGTCATGACCAACGCAGCAGTGTTACAAGCTTATTGGAAAAGTTAGGTTGGGAAACACTCGCTGATCTAAGGTTGATGTACACGTTAAATCTTTTAGGTAGATATCAGGAGGATCATTTCAACGATGAAATCAGAAATATATTACAGGCACCGACATACTACGGTAGATTACATCACGTTCATAAAATCAGAGAATTAGGATGCCAAACAGATAGATATAAAATGTCATTTTCCCCTCGCACAATTAGAGATCACAATAAATATTTTCAGATGCCCGGAGTAAGTAATCAGTGTGGTTTGTGTATATATGTATATTTTTTTGCTTGTATTTATAATGTAGTTCCTTGTCTTTGCCTTGTACTTTGTAAGGACATTTTTTAGTTGTTATGCATGCTTGTTGTTAGCGGTCTTACATTTTCCAGCATGTTTTGTAGTTCTCCTATTGTTTTGCTTGATAGCTTATTTTTTTGCGTAATGCATGACTTGTATCATGTGTATTGAGAGTGCATGTGAACGTATGGTGGTGGCTCACGTGATTTTCCATTAGACGGATAACACCAATGCCTTATCCAAAAAAATCAACGCGGCGATGGGCGTTCCCCAATAGTTTATCCCATTTCTATTATAGAGTGATTAAATGAGACATAAACTTTGAAATTCCACATAAAAAGTTTGTTTCTCATT
The DNA here is from genome assembly GCA_011762765.2 of Rhinocypha anisoptera. Taxonomy (NCBI): domain Eukaryota; kingdom Metazoa; phylum Arthropoda; class Insecta; order Odonata; family Chlorocyphidae; genus Rhinocypha; species Rhinocypha anisoptera. Next base: position 7,834 of record WURS02045799.1, on the reverse strand, counting down.
TATAGATCAGATTATCGTTTTTCAACAATTGTCCCTCATTTAATCATGAAGCAGTTCCACGAAGTCACGCCGGAAACTATTTCCTATATTATAGAGTGTACCAAATTTCAGTCAACCTCGATTGAAAAAAAAAGTAGTTTCGTCCCTAGATGGGCGATATAGGGCGGTCGTCTTGTCTGCGATGTTGAGAAACAGAATGGGCTTCGCGTAGTGCAAATTTATTATTTTTTGCGCACTCCACAAGAAAAACTTGCTGTCCTTTGCAATTCCGACTTAATTTCGTGGACACAAACCAAATCCGTTTCCCTGGGTCCCCTCGTCCCATCTGCCGAGGTGGTCTACTACACACCCACGCGTGTCTACCTTGGCATCACTGTATCTTCCTCCGTTAGGTCGATACCTAACTACCCACGGTGCCTCACTTTAAACTTCTCCAACCTCTCAATCTACAATCAGCCGCGAGCGCCCGAAAGACTCGCAAAGAGGAGTAGCTGCCCTCCTTGCCACAAGTCTCGAAATTTACACAACACTGGAGAAGAATGTAGACAATATCTCCTCCTTCAATACTTGCACAGGACGCCATGTTTCCCGTCTTTATACTGTATTAATCGATAGATGCTCTACCAGCCAAAATTAATTCTCTGAAGGACCATATCAATTACAACTACTAACATATTGTTTCCATTACGATTAATTTTCGAAAGCTTAATTCGATACGTCTGCTTTCCCCTATTCACATTCCTTACTCTTCCGGTCTTTCCACTTCCTCTCCTCTACTAGTAGATGAGCATATGCTTTACTTTCCAGTTTTTTGTTGGTACAAGTTTTCTCATGAGGGAGGTTAATTTTTTTTCTCTTAGTTACAGCTACGAGCAGTAACATTGTCCTAAATAATACTACCACATACGCATCTTATCAAAGTGTTTACAGGGATATTTTTAACCAGGAAAATAGGTAATCATTGTCAAACTACTTAAATGCGATTCAAAAGTGGTGTCAGACATGACAATTACAAGTATATCTGAAAACATTCGTGCGATAAACTTTAGGAGGAAGATTAATTCACATCTCGCCTCTCCTCCCTTAACATTCTCAAAACATCTTAATTCGTTTTTCTCTCTGGTAAAATATTAAGGCGCTACGATAGCTAAAGACCTTTTTTAGGGAAAGCATATTTAGAAAATTTTTGAAAATGCCAACAACAGATTACCACCAAAACCATAGTACGAGTAATCAACCCAAAGTTTGTTAGGTTAATTTAGGGTAGAGCTAACGTAGTACTAAACCCACGGCGTGTGGAAATTCACACATCAGGGTATAGGGGCCAGTTCCTTTCACTGTGCCGCCTGTGGTTTCCCACGAAGATATGGTACCCGAAAAATCACTCAGCTTGAGTTTAGTTTCAGCTGTCCGGAGTCGTTACCGGGCTTCGAACCCAGGTCCGCCGGTCAGCAGCCCAGCATTCTACCCACTGGGCTACCAAGACCTCAATAACAAATAAGGGTTCGTAAAACAAATACTTGGGAAATGTATTGAGAAGGCAAATAAGCGTTGTTATTTTACGCTTTTTATGCCTCATCTAGAGTATGCTTCGATTGTGAGGGATCCTTATGAGGCAAAATAAGTGTTGTAATTAGATCCTGTGCAACGCATAGCAGTTCGATTTGTGAAATTGAGTTGACCAACTTACCAGTGTAGCGTTTTTACTGGAGGTGTTAGGTTGATCATAAACTAAAATATAGATTAAATTTATTGTATAATTTTGAGGCAGATTACATTCAATGAAGAGGATAGAGATATTTTGCGCATCCCAGCAGACTACGGTAGATCAGATTACGCACATTATTTTATTTAAAATGTCATTTTTCTCCCGCAAGATAAGAGATCTGAATAAACTTACTTCTAGGGATCGTTGGGAAATGTAGTGTAAACGCTTTGTGGTAATTTTGAATGTTGATTATTTGTAGGTAGTTTGACATTAATCCAGCATTATGTGAATAATGTTTTGTATGTAAATACTTTCCTTCTCTATGAATAATTTCTAACTTTAGCCTGTGGGAGTGCTTGTATGTTGGTGGTTCACCCCCTGCCACACACCCTTGCGGCGGCTTGCAGGGAAACACCTAAATACGTGGAGGAAGTACAAGCCTGCTCGGTCATTGCGAAAACTATGTAAGAGTCGTAGATTCCTTAATGTATGTTTCGTAAATTTTCATATACAGGGATACTGGAATGCAATGATATTTCTCATTAATCCTTATCTCTCTTTAAAATAATTAGGTCTAGGTTTTTCCCGTGTATTTTTGTTTACTTTTCCAACTCATAACCTATGTCTCCTAGTTTCCTATCCTTAGATTTCTCCTACGTGTTCTTACCATCTCATCCGAAAATCCTCCCGTTCTAATAAGATCGTTAATTTGTGAATTTCTTCACGAACTTTGCGAATAGAGAAATATTCCGCCATGCCAACCTTATGGTTGCTGTCATACGGTGATGAAATATGAAGTCTATAACTCTACGTCCCACTTTCTTGCAAATACCGTTACATTTTAATTCCTACATAGGTCAATTGCGTCAAACTCGGATACTTGAAACACAAAAAGTACTCCGATTGTTTCTTCACCGGGACCACATTATCAAAAGAAATTTTTAAAAATCCTCTTTTCTTCCGTTTCCAGCCGATAATCATTCATCGTTTCCAGCCATCAAGGTAGGATTTCAACACAACGGCGACTTCAGTAATATCGTCCACCAATGATAGTTCAGCGTCTCCGATATTTCCACGACTCGATTTCGTTGTGCGGATCTCGTGCGATATCGCATTGAGTCGATACCGTCTTATAAATTCGAGAATGAAATATATGATTACGTATCGCGATGGTATGTGACGAAATACTATGTCATAAAGAAATGTTATTAAAGGTTACTAATCTTTGAAACGTCGCGTATAAAACACTATAATCCGCAATCTTGAAATATTGGAATGTAATAAAGATGACGAGAATAATAAAATGAAAACGTACCACTTTTCCACAAAGTAAATACTTCACCACGACTTGCGTTTCGACCCACTGATCCGCCATCGTCTTGACGCGTGTGTATCAGTGAAGTATTTATTTTTGTTTGAAAGCGGTACATTTTTATTTTTATCGTGAGTTCTCCCACCACATGAAGCCTGTAATTGTAATTCTTACGACAAAAATTACAAGATGGGGCTACAGTGATGTAAAATATATGGCGTTGTAATGTATTTTTGCCATATCGATTCTCGAGAAAAAGGTATCGATGGAAAATTGTGCTCTCTCTCTGAAGTAACTCTAGCATCGATATCCTCAGTTACAGTATGGAACAATTCGCAAAGAGATGATGGGGTGTGCAAGTCTTGGTACTTTGATGTGCCGTATCGATTTGATGCAATCGCTCAAGGGTATAAAAGGTGCGTTGAGGAACTACAAAGTCGACCCTTAACAAAGAAGCTAAAGCATCGATACATTTGCGATGCTCGGTTGAAGTGCCATTTTCAATTACCGAAGACGCACGGCCCAACCATTTCCCATCCCAGACTTCCGTGCGCTGCCCCATTTTTTCGCCGAGCCATTCAATCCACTACTCCCTTGGCCTTTTTACCGTACTTCCAACTCTCTGCCCTACCCCTCCCTCCCGCCCCCCCCCCTTGAATCTCTCTCTCTCTAAATGGGAAATGATCTCCTAGACCCTTCTCTCGCCCTTCAACCCGCGCCCACCTCTTCTCCCTCCTTCACTCGAGCTGAAAAAAAATAAGGAATCCGACGAACGCCGCCCGGTGCCATTAATCGACGCCTCTTACCTTTTACCTCCAGCCCTCTCTCCCGTGGGCAAATTTCGTGTCGAGGAGTTGATTATACCCTGCGATTGATGCGTATAACTTCGCTCCGTGTGGACCAATAGCCTTTCCTTCTTCCTTGCGATACGGATAAAAAAAACTGTTAATCCCCTCGCCCCTCGTGGTGGAAGCGATAATCACCAAAAAAAAAAAATAGAATCCCCCCGTGAACGATAAATTTCTTTCCCGAAGGCTAAGGGGGTGTATGAAAAATTATTTACACTACTTAAGCATTACGTACACGCATATGCTGACACATTAAGCACGGATCAAATTGGAGGATTTTTACATAAGAAATCGTCTCGGGGTTAACTTGGTGGAATACACTCGTCCAGAAGCGAGAGGAAAACAAAAAAAACAATGCGTTTCAAAGTGAATCAAACATCAGTTGACGCCAGCGGAGAAACCATGGCGATAGCTAATGAAACTCAATTGTGAAATCTCCGGGTTTTTTTTCCTCCTGTTGCTTCAGAGTTCGTTTAGTACCAAACATGATCTTAAAGTTGTGAGGCGTGTGTATGTCAAGACGTCAGGGTAATGAGGGTACTTTTCCTGTATTCCGCCTGTGGTATTTCCCACGAGGATCCGGTACCCAGAAAATGACTCGGCTTGGTTTTTTTTAGACGGAGATGTCCGTATGTATCACCAGGCCTTGAACCCGGGTCTGGGGCAAAATAGCAAAATGTCACTGGGCCTTAAACCTTAATTAAGGGAAATTTTTGAAGTGAAAGTGCTGGAAAGAATTCTTCTCGTGTAGGCAGAATGAAAAGTCAAAAAGCACTCTCACTTCATTGGACATTGGACATCATCGTCAGTTGAAGGTGACATGTGGTGATGGAGTCGTGGATGTGTCGAAAGTGCATCCACGATGAAAGTGCACTGGTGATAAATTTAAATCGGTGTCACACCACGAATGATTACACGCTGGTCATGCAAAGAAAACGTCGCCATTTTAAGTATCGAAAAACAGTTCTCCTTCTCGCGGCTGCCGCTAGAGGTTCTGTGTGTCGTACAGTGCTGCCATCTCTGTCACGCATTGACAAAGAGTGCCCGCTCATTTAAAAGTAAACCGCATGTTTCTATCTGTTTTCAGTCCGGAGAAAAAAAAATTGGAGGCCTTACAACATTAATGCACCTCTTATTGTAATGAAACACGCTCGCGATAGTGGTGCCACAAATCCTCGCACCGACTGCGAATAATTGTGCGCCACAGACTGTAGGTTCTGAGTATATTGCAAAATACACCACAACTCTATATTTTACCGAATAATTAATACCGTTTGAAGTTGAATGCTCTTCTCTAAGATATTAGTTGGAAGGTTTTCGTACTAGCAATAAGATTTCAAATAAAAGTTCGTTGAAACTGTTGTTTTCTAAGTTTGAGGTTCTGGTCCGGAAGTGGTTGATTAATAACGCTGTCGGGTATTAATGGCGAATATGGCCACAAAAAAAATAAAGAGAAATCAGATATTTTCGTTAAAGTATTTCACTGTCAGCTTATATTCCAATAAAATTCAAGTGGAATAAAAAGTGAAGCATCGCGTGACATCGCCGACCCAGTCGTGAAAGACGATGGACCGACAGATGATAGAAGATGGCAAAGAAAGATGTCAACGCAAAGAAATAAAAAATCAGTAATAAATCCGTCTACAAACTTAACATTATAGCTTTACTTGATCGTTCATTCATTTTAAAGAAGAGTTTGAAAAGGGTGCGAACTTCGATTGCGTACGGCCACTATATATTGAGAACTAGTTATATTTCGTTTTTTTACAAAAACTTCTTTTTATTTAAAATAAAGAGCATGAGGATTAGCAAACAAACTGATAAAATATTAATCCTGATTTTTATGTCAATAAGTGACTCAATTGTGGTTTTATCGTATAAAGGTTTGAAATTTCGGGTTGGCGACGGAAGGCGAAAAATTAGGCACTTTATTTGTTCATGCCCGAATAACATTTCAAAAGAAGGCTATAAAACTTTTTGTCCCACACCATACGACGCAGAATGAAACAATCCAAAATTCGGAACGCTGCGATTAATCGGGCAGTTTTCTTACAACTGAAGTTATAAAATCGAAGTCCATAATTTTTATTCCGATAGTATATCTACTTGCGATTGGGTGAGGGAATATTTTAACTCACTCTTTGCGATGACTTCGAACGTAAGATACGTTTTTCACGGATAGATTTCGCGGTAGATGGCAAAAAAAGGCGGTCGGATCGCTTAAGACGGAGATAGGTAAGTAGGTAATCCCTTTCTTATAAACAGGCTGATATTGCATGGCCGTTAATGAGTCAATTACAAAAATCTCAAAATTAAAATATATCAAACACTTGTACGAATGAATATACACAACATAGGTCAGAATAGGTCCTAGGGATCCTTAGGAAGGGTAGTGTATATATATTATTTTCACCCTGCATGTTTTCTCTCGTTTCCTTTATTATATATTAAATGTTATTTTACTTTGTTTCAGCATGATATGTATATTTATTGTGAAACGATTTGTATTCAGAAGTCTTAACATTGTCCTGCATATTGTGGATGATGTTTCACTATTTTATTTTATTTTGCATGCGGGTTGTTTCATTCTGAGTACAATGAGTTTCTTAACTTTTGCTCTTGGAAGTGAATGTTTGGTGATGGCAAACATTCACTTCCAAGGGCGTGTGTCAAACCCCTGCCACACGCCCTTGCGGCGGTTTGCAGGGTAACACTTAGAAGTAGAAGACTTAAGACTACGAACACACAAGTGACACAATGAATATAAAAAAATTGAACATAGAAATTATAAGACTTTTTCCCTCCGGAGAAATAATTCAATTGTGAAATAGGTTATCTCCCATAACTTTGCACGTTGACACGGACTTGGTCGAAGTCTTCATTTACTATGATTTTTATTTGTGTTTTTAGTGTAGATCTCCGCGATACCCAAATTATATAGCCAAAGAGACGGCAGTTCTAGTGCAATTCCACTCATAGGTTCAAACGCTAATGTAGTGGTTGATTCGGTTTACATGCCACGGCGGGGGAAGGGGAGTCGTCGTGGAAAGGGACATTAAAGCAGGAATGCATTATATTTTTCCACTTGGTCAAATTTAGCTCTCACTTACCATTGAGACACTTGGGCAACATGGGTAAAAAGTTAGTAACAGTATACTTCTACTTCTAAGCATTATCCTGCAAGCCGCCGCAAGGGCGCGTGGCAGGGGGGTGGGCCACCACCAAACATTCACGTGCACTCCCAATAGCAAATGTTAAAAGACGCATTGCTCTCAGAATGAAGCGACCCGCATGCAAAACAAAATAGAAGAACACCATCCAAAGCATGCGGGACAATGTTAGACTTGTCTCCACAAACATGCATGAAAACAACCACAAACACCGTCACAATATGCAAGGTCCAAGCGGGAGCTCTTCCACTTCTAAATTATCAACGCAATTTCACGCATGACTAACTCCTTTACCTGTGGGGACAATGAAGTGGTTTCGCGACCTTAATGTGTCTGGGGGGATTGATTGAAATGTATTATGCGGTCAATAGTTACAATTACCATTCTGCGTCGTAGACGAATATTAAACATAGTTATTAAAACCATCAATATCCACGATGAAATCTTCAAAGACAACTTGCACAAAGATGTTTGTTGTTTTCCCCGCGACCGAGGCGACAAAAGTTTTCTCAGGCTTCCAGCAGGGTCGGGTTTTTAACCGACGTTTCAATGGCTGACTCTGCCATCTTCCTCACTCAACTCCCTGACCCAATTCCCTGAGGAAGACGGCGGAGACAGTCGGCGAAACGTCCGCTGAAAACGTCCCGATCCGTCTCGGAATCCCGGGAAAATGTTATCCACGTTTGCATGATGCAACGGTGGTCAGGATCCGCTTCACGCGAAATATTGTCTAAGTTTAAATTTGAAGAAGTTTAGTAGAAAAAAATACTTCTCCTCTCCAGGACAATCTTAGTGC
>WURS02045798.1:0-26108 GCA_011762765.2 Rhinocypha anisoptera | reverse complement strand
GAAAAAATGACATTTTATATCTATCTGTTCGGCATCCTAACTCTCTGATTTTATGTACGTGATCTAATCTACCGTAGAATGTCGGTGCCTGTAATAGATTTTTGATCTCATCGTTGAAATGATCCTCCTGAAATCTGCCTAAAAGATTAAACTTGTACTTCAACCTTCGCTCAGCGAGTGTTTCCCAAGCGATGTGTCTTCGAGCCGTAATTATTTAAGTTATTTATGTATTACAGTACAGTATTTCTCAGTTATTAAAACATTAACTGAGGCTACACCCAATCACAAAAGTACAGAGTTATGAAGGTAAAAAATGGAGTGGCACCTTAACTAATACGTCGTTATTAACCGATGAACAATAAAGACGAACGATATGAAGTATTTCTTGCATGTTACGTGTTTATTCAGTTGAATTTTTTTTTTGATCATCCATAGGAAGTAACTTCATAACCACATAAGACTGTCACTGCAGTTGAATTGCATTAATCGTAAATTACAATGATTCTAATAAAATTATACCTACCGACGGGAAAATATCGAGGTTCGAGACAGCTTGAGGAGGATTCTATGGCGTGTGGTGACGGTGGTGGTGTGGCGTTATTACTTCTTCGTGGTGAAATCCACAACTTTCATGATATTTGCCCCTCCCCTCGATGGGCCAATACGTTTGGTCGCGTGGACACTTGAAAATCGGTTTCTAAGTGTTCTATTCCTGGAATTTTTCACTCGAATCCTTTTTCGCCCTTTCTATTAATATTACCCGTATATCTGAACAAGAGAAATATCTATCCAAGCAATGAACCGACCAATCAATACAGGAACCACGGATTTATCGTAGAAATAAGTAAAGCTTGTTACCATTTTCCCACTTCAAATTAAGAATAGCCTTTAACCAGCGATACCTAATGCGAGTTACAGTTGAACCCGAGACTTTATGGATTTCCATTATGCAAGTGAAATTAAAAATACTTTGCGTTTCAACAGAAAAAAGAAATTTTATTTATTTCCCACTAGTTTTGCTATAATAGCATTATAGCCCCGAAGATGCTATTATAGCGAAACTACTCGGAAATAAATAAAATTTATTTTTCCTGTGGACACGCAAAGTATTTTAAATTACCTTGCAGCAATACATAGTTCATGTTAAATATTTTTGTAGAAAGGCGAAACCATTATAATCGTTTTAGTCATGCAAAGTTACTCTACAAAGTTTCATCCACAACTATCAACAGTTGGTTTGTTGAGTAAACTTTAATTCAGGATTTTATTTTTTGATGCCCACCCATTAACTCGTCCGAGAAACTCCGACTCACTCTCGTGTCGAAAGAATTTGATTGCTTGGCAGTCTGGGAAAAATTCTAAGAGGAAAATATTTTGGCGAGCTGCCTCTTTTGTCGCTGAGCAGTCACGAAATTCCTCCGACCAAGGACGAAGATTGTGACTGTTTAAATTTTATTTGGCTTCGGTACTTCTCGCAATACAACCTTTTCCTTGAGCCTCATACTGGTTCGGAAGGCTCAATTGGGGTTTCGTTAAGGCATCCAATCGACTTTCCTTAATCTAAATATCCAGATAGTTGTAAGTTTTTTGCACTATAGGGTTTTCCGTGTTTGACCCTGTAGCAGTATTGCTTCGCAAGTCCCTGAGAATAGGATTCAGCCTCGGAGAAAAATTTGGTCTTTGACCCCCTCCCCTTCGTCCCAGCAGTAGTGTACGAATCAGAATAGCCGGTCCCCATGTATTCTCCCGGGTGATTGGACCTCATCAGATCTTTCTTATCGGCTAACCCTTCCTTATTGTCTGTCCTTTGTTTACACATCCTGACCAAATGACGAGAGGGATTTTTCGCTCACTCATCCTGCTCGGAATGAACTCAGCAATCCATGCAATTATCGCGTCATTGATAATGGTTGTTGGCCTTGCTTTGTAGACTTCATTCTGGCCGCACAGTCGCCACCACTTGAATGTGAATCATTCAGTCAGAAAATGTCAGCGCAGGGAAAATTTTCTATGGCTTGTGACGAAAACGTAATGAATTCTAGACTCCTTTTGCCTTCCTTTTGCAAAAATTTTATAATATTTCCTCGTCCCTCTAAAATTCAGGCACAGGCTGAAGTACAAACAAATAACTGATCCATCCAATAACTGATGCCGATCCAATTTAAGGTAATGCATCAAATGAGCTTACTTTGTCGCTGTTTATAACTGATTAAGTAACAACAGAAATAAAAACTTTGCGTTCCACATGAAATATAAAATTATTACTCAACTAGTTTCACTACACTGTAGCATCTTCAGGAATGAATTTATTCAGTGTGGTGCTACGGATGCTACAGTGTAGTGAAACTAGTTGAGTGGTCGTGTGTAACGCAAAGTTTTTATTTCTGTTGTTATCAACATGGATTTCCACAAAGTCTCGGCCTTAACCATTTCTTGATTAAGCAACGAACACAATCTGAATCTCAAATGTATTTGCGAAGCGAACACTATGAGACGATCCTTCAGATATTCTGGTTGAATTCTGATTACGTGATGGACTTCTTTTTTAGCATTGTCTGCTCCGTTATAGCTATAAAAAAATAAAATCCCCTATGCTCATTGATCAATAAAAAAAATTAAGAATCTTGTTTTGGTATCATAAAACCTGGCGAAATTCATTTGAGTTGATTCAAGTGCCAATGAAGGAAGTTTTATTGATACATGAAAAAGTCTTCATTGCTACAACCTATAGAAATTTAAGGTGCTCTATGTAAATATTCGTGGTTCCCGGGATTAGGTTTCCGGTTTCGCTTTTTTCTCTGAGGTTCCTAACATTGTAGCCTCGTTTGTGCCCACTATTCGCGAACCAGCAAAACTCTGGACAATGATAATTAAGTTCAAATTCTCCGTAAATTTGGAGAATAATGTATTTGCATAGTTGTCTAATTCTCATAAATTTAGGTTTAAAGTATTTCAGGTATGCGATTGTAAAATCCTGAACCTTTCACCTTGTACCTGGTAAAATCGAGAGTGAATTTTGTCACACAATTTAGTTAGGTAACATTTGTATTATTGGTGGTTTTATCTGAAGTTTAATAAAATTAAAAGGGTATTAAACGGGAATAGGTACTTTAGTAATAAACAGGCTGATATTGAGATTATAATTTACTCGCATATGGCCTAATTAATCTATATTGGCCTCGGTGGTGGCAGGGCAAAGTCCTCGTCGGGTCAACCCGGAGGTAGCGGGTTCGAATCCCGACTAGGTGGATGTTTCAATCTCCACCTAGGGCATTGATGCGTGTGTTTCGTCATTGCTATTAAATTTTTTTAGTGCCCACTGTAATTGGCCTATTAGTGCTGTTTGTGGGTGATTGAAAATAAATAAATAAATATTTTTAAAAATTTGCTGACCCTGTCACTTGGCGGAATTCCATAATGACACTATAAAATCAAGCAAAACCTACATACATGATTTATGTGTATCAATAAATTTGATTAATATCAGAAAAAATACTCAAGAAGAAACGCAAGAAAATTCCATCATACTTTTGGGCATTTTTTCCGTCTCGTCGTCATAAAAAATGTTAGAATTTTTAACTTGACTGGCAGTATTAAAAAAAATAGTAAGATATCTAATTAGTTTGTTCGTTTACCAATTACATAAAATTGACCTCCAGAAAAAAAGGAACGGAAGTATTTTTCTAAAGTCCGCCATTTCCATTTTCTTCACGCACTATGTGGTGGTTTTATGCACAAGTATCAATAAATTCCAAGATTTTATTACCTTTTCCTCCTTTAAATCAACATTTGTTTCATTTAAACAGCCTTTTCAATTTACCTATTGTCAACAGATTCACTCATACGGATAAGCTATCCATTCGAGCAAGCACAAGAAAATAAAACGGCGAAGGTGGATGATTTTCATGTATTAAAATGTCCAAACTTGAATCCTCCATGACTGGTAGGAAATGAGATAATGATGATGTCAGCAGGTAAATACCACCTAAAAGAATCTTTTTGTTGGAAGATCACTTTTAAGGCGTGTTTCTACAAAGATTTAGGAGTAAAAGTAAAATATATTCATAGAAAACATTGATTATGTGTTTATGGTATAAATGAAGGTTTTTTACATATAAAAGTGGTAACTTTCGAGCCAACCTACATTAGTTTCTTCTCCTTAATTTGTTGCTTCGGTTTAGTTGAGTAACAAAGTCTGTTTGAACAAAATAATAACGATTCCGTTTTGCATTTTATGATGCCGCATCGATTTCCCCATAGAGAAAGACGGATGGTGATGAATTCTCCTGAATGTCCTTCTTTTAAAAACCTAGGAAGCGTTTAGTATTATCTTACAGACATTACTCTGAGTTTCATTTGAGAAAAGCCTCGGAGCGATGGCGGTGAGTACCAAGAAAGACGAAATCAGAAATGAGTTGGGGATTTTTACTTTAGATCAAAGTCCTACCTCGAATACACCTACGAGAGAAAGATATACGTACTTACCAAAATATGGAGAGTTTTAAGTTTTTTCTAGGATCAAACGCTTTATTGCTGCTATGTTGACAGTGATAAAATGAAATATTGAAGTCTAAATATATAGATTAATAGGATAGGACAGATAAGTAGTTCTATGGATGTAGATAAAGGGCAATGGAAAAGGATCAGTTAGAAATTTATGCAAAGATGAAATTTCATGAATAATTTGTTTCCCTCCTGGCTGAAGGCTGCTAGAAATAGCATGCCCAAAATTATGTGTTATGTCTGTCGAAAATCATTACATAAGGAGTAGTTAAAAATTTAACTAAACAAAGGAAAGAGAAATCAACACAAGAAAGCTTATTTGTATTCCATATATTTGCTAGCACTTCCCAAATGACCTGATTGGCATCTTATAGATGAAGTATTCCTTGCCTCTACTGGTTGAATTTTTTCTTGAGGGCCAATATGAGCGAAAAAGATACGTTTTTTATTGGTTTATTTGCGAGATAAAGCTTTCCTCGTAAGTGCAGCTCTTTTTCCCTTCCTGGCGTCACACGAACTTCGTGGTTACCTCTATTCTTCTCTAGAATTATAAAATCGATTTGTTCACAATGTAGAATTTGAATGTGTCACCCTATGAGCCTATGTATTTGTTTTTGAAAAAAACTGGTGTCTTCTGTTTACGATAAGCTCAAGGCGATGGCCACTACAAACTGCCTCCTCCGCTAGCTTTTCTTGTTTGTGGAAGTCAAGGTCGTTTCAGAACCAATTTGTTTCAGGACGGGTCGGTTTCTTTGCTGAAAATCCTAGAAGGGTAAATTAGAGTTTGAAAAACGGAGGACGAATATATTTTATCGTCTTATGTAATAAAATGTGCCCATTGGGATTATTTTTATTACTGCATTTCATTTCGGCAAGGATAATCTTATGGCAGTAATGCATATTACTCAAATAACCATTGCTAGTAAAGAAATCCCGTATTTCTTTGGGCAGCGGAATAGATGTGTATTTTAAAAATTTAATGGAACAATTTGGATGATGTCAAAATTATTTTAATTATAAGGAATTTTGACGATTATATCTCATTTTTAGCACGAACAGTTTTTAATCATTATTTTTACAAGAACTGTTTCCAGTTTTTGTAATAGCAGTTATGCATTGATATTTTCCATGAACATATTTGATGTTTCCTCCTGAAACCTCATATATTTATGACTAAAAATTGATCTAGATTGTAGAACAATACCCCAATTGATCACAAGAAACAATCTGAAAGTAGACTTCACTAGCGATAGCTGGTGTCACCTAATGCGTAGCATGTGGTTCTGGTCATATACCATATACTTTTCACTGCACCACCTTTAGTTTGAAGGAATGAATTACCCTGAAAATAATTACGATTTGATTTAGTTAGGCCATCCTATTGAATTCGCGATAGTAATAACCAATCTACCAGGTCGTATGGCAGAAGAAATTTCTAATGTAGATAATTTTTTGATCTAATGTCGATCAGATTCATTTTATCAGTCAAGACTTCTCCAAGGCCGAAGAAGGATGACTGTCACCATATGATGACGATTATTCGTTCGAAACTGGTTGTGTGTAATCTTTTTGTTCTGCGGAGATACATCAAAGCTACAACATGTATTTGTACTCATTATGGTTACACCAAGTGACGGCCTCCTCAGTGAATTTATATAAACAAATATGTCTATTATTAAATTAGCATTTGAGAGGAAAGAATGCCGTAAACCAATCTTATAAATGAAATATTATTGGGTAAGAAGGTTTTGGAAAGACATTAGTAGAGGAGGATTAGTAGGTGAATAACGGAGAGTATAATTCCTCGGTTGTGAAACCTAGAATAGCTTTTTACAATGTCTTGCGATGGAAGTTATTTCTCGCCTTAAGCTTCATCTCCGTCTCGTGTCACCCCCATTGAGTCGGAGCCATTGCGTGTACTTGACCTGCGCCCCGCAGAGCGCCACGTCTCACTGGAGGGCGAGCAGGTCACAAGCAACTCTGACAGAGAATGGAAATTACTTGACCTCGTGTGATGATATTTCTGCACCACCCACTCGGAACCTTCAAAAGCATTCCCCATGTACAGGAAATGTTTATTGCAGTTATATCTTATTGCAAATACCTTTCTCCAGACAAATTTTTCATAATTGTGTTCTTAGTTGTAATTTCTAAATGGAAAAGAGCTCTTCTGTCAAGAATATTTTCATCCTTTTCAATGAAACTCACTTATCTAAAATATATCATTGCGAATTGAGTTCAGCCTTGGTATATAGGCGTGGGAAAATGGACGACAGACAAAAAGTGGTAATGATATAATTCGATAGGAATGCCTCCACTGATTAGTTTCTGAAGGACTAAAAGGCATTCGAGTGGTATGCCTTTTTCAGTGAAAGTACATATTTTGATAGAATATCCGCCACACTTTGTGCCATTAAATAGTTCACTGATCCATGCTGGTTATTCCAAGCTCTGCTATTAACATGATTAATTATTTAGCATACAAAGAACGGAATTATGTCCGAAAAACATTTGTTTCCGAAATGAAAGTACAAGATCTGAAATGTTGCTGCAAAATTTTATATTTCGGAAGTTTTTTGAACCTTACTTCCAAAAAATCCTAATGAAGTTTGTATTTTTTATTGAGTTAATATGTTCTATTACGTACAAATAATATGCCCAGAACCCGGAGGCCTACTATAATAACCATTCAATTCTGAGCATGGACTACGCAGACTGCAGACAAAAATTGTAGTTTTAACGTCATTATCAGGGATTTCATTATTTCATCTAAGTATCTGAGCATCTGAACGTTTCCTATTTTCTTGTTGTTTTCATTGCTAATTTAAAATAAAAAATGAAACATTTTTTTGAAATTAGAAAGAAAGGCAATTTAACGGTACATGCTGTTTTTGTAATAGCTGAGTCTTTATTTGTACATATAAGTCAGAAAAAAATATTGGGGCTCTTTCTGTGTTTAGATGATTTTTCCCAACACTTTGGCCAATAATTACAGCGCACTCACATTGTACCTCGAGTGTTTTTGGTTATGTTTATTTTTTATTTCTTATTACATCAATAAACACCAAATTCGGCTTATTATCTGGGTAACCTTGAACGAGTTTCGATGCCGAAACGAAAAACTTTCACTTTTTCCTTCGTGGTTTGAATGGCGCTTGAAAATGAAACATCTTTTTTCAGAAGGATCTTCCCATAGATTCGGAGAACAATGGAAAACTTTGGGCACATAACAAGGATTAACATTCGGTTTGTGGAGGAGTTTCATTACGGCACGTATTTTCTTTTGTGGACGCTTAATTATGAATTTCATATTCGATTGTGAACTCCTTAGTGATGTGCCATACCATTTTCTCCTTCATTCTTGATAGAACGTAAATTTTTCTAGGAAATCATCGTGATATCATGCTGAATTTAATTCTGTTTGATTATAAGTACAATCCTCTAGAATTCAAATTTTGTTTCATGTTTCCACGTGCCAAAATCATCATGTTTACACTAGCAAGTTATACAAGCTAACGAAAATCGTAACATTTGTACGTAACGTAGCTGTGGAATTTTCCGTTTATGGTGCGTGACCATCGTAAATATTGAACGAAATTTTATATTTATGTATCTTTCTTTTTACCATGATAACTTGAAGTTTAAGGATCATGCACACTTCAGAGTGTAAGAATGAGAATATGGAATCACGTTAAATGCTTACATCTCATTATGTACATTACGTCTTATTACTTATTCATATTAGCCAATAAGATTTATATGCCAATTAAAACTCTGTATTAATTAAAGACTCGAAATGAAATTATTGAATTCGAGTCTACATTTTCAAGATGTCATGCGCGAAGTAATGCCCATGGCATCCGGTGTGCTGTTGATATTGCATCACTAATGAGACAGCATTAAAGTTTCGTGTCCATTTACATGTCTTATCCTCAAAACACGTAAAAAGGCAAATTGCAACTTTTGAACGCCTTCCATATTTATATTATATAGATATTCAACCTTTAATATTACAGTCTTAATTTCAATTCGGAACCGTAGCATTAATGATAATTATTGAGCAATTATCACGCCATTCTGACTGATTTTTGCCATTACTTAGGGTCTGATATTTAATAAGAATAGGAAGAAATAGATGGTTATTCGATGGTAATGAATTCTCAGTGAGCCATTATATCATTAAATCATTAAAATGATTGTGTTCAAGAAAATACTTTTTTATATCTTTTTAAAATTAGAAAAATGCTCCTCCATTATCAATGGCGTTCTTGTTGTTACCATAGGAATTCCTTTTTATCTGTAGTGAGAGCTAACAAAAAGAATGGATACGAAATAAATAAAAAAACTATAAGAATAACATGAGAAGTTTAGGAATAAGATTGATAAGAGGTGAAAATATCAACTATTTTTTTCACCGAACAAGTATGTGCCAAGTCGGTCTCTCTTTTCTTGTAAAAGTAATATTGCAAGGCCAAAAAGAGGCATTTATTTTCTGTGCGGAAATAAATAAATTAGCCTCTGATATTATGCAAAAACTTTAACCAGTTATTAAATGTGACGATGGGGTAAAATATTTATTAGAGCAAAGAAGTACTAAACCTATGACATTCATAATTTTTTTGACGATTATGATTTTCGTACGAAATGAATTCCTCAACCAGAGTAAATTATATTGAATAAAATAAAACTTGAGCATCATTTCTGAAACCTTAGTAATTGAAAAAATTTTAATACCAACTTTCTAAAGGCTTCGTGCAAGTAAACTAAGCCTTAAAACATTCTCGCCAAGATATTTTTCAAAGTTTGCTGCTTTCAAGAATGATGTCTAATTAAAATTTTTATTTTTTTATCGCTCCAAAAACTAGTATTTCTAATATTTTAGAGAGATACAGGATAATGCAGAAATAACTCCATGATCCTGGATTTGCCATCGCCCCTGAGTAGACGCTAGTTGTACAGCGTTTCTCTGAAACATGTTATTGTGTAGGTCCGGCCTTACATTCTGGTATATAGGTCCAGGAAAAAACCCTGACCACTTGGGTTTAAGCAGCGATGGTGGCCACTCCCGAATCCGGGAGTTATTCCACATCTTATGTTTTCTATCTTTGAATTATGCACAACATAGGGGTTAGGTGGAAGAAGGGACTATATAGTCCCAAACTCGCCCCGATAAAGGCCATTTATTATTATTAATAGTTCAGCGGATAGTGTATGAAAACCTTTTCCAGTTAAGACTGATAACTTTGAACTTAACGTTTTTCAGTGGCCACCGAGTGATAGTTATTCTATTCTGAATACAACTACCTGTTAATTTGATTTTTATAACTTGAGATTTTGAAATCAACTAGGCCAAGGCTATGTATGATCTAGACCTAGGCCATGAATGTGGCACAAGAGATTTGCCGGCGTGATAGAAATATTATATATATATGTATTAATTATCTATCTTTTAATTAAACTTTTTATTGTCGAAAAAACTTTACTCTTTCAAGTTTTGAATCGTGAAAGTGTTGAATTTTATAAAGGGAAGATGGAAAAATTATAGTTTTCCTTAAATATAGTAGTAGTAGTTGTTTAAAGAGTGCTTCGCCGACTAGGGTCATTTCGCACCTCTTCAAGTCATAAAAAACCCATCTGGACAAACACGACACCAATTCCCTGGACAGGGCTCGAACCCGCGACCTTTGGGTTAGCCTGCGAGCACGCTACCTACCTGGCTAACCTGTTCGGCTCCACAAATATATAATTGGTAATTGGTTATGATGTAAGACTTCATCATCAGGAGACTAATTATTCCTTAGTATAGTAAAACGAGGTGTAATGATTATCATTTTGTTGAAAAGTAAAATTTCGCCTTGTTAGCTTTATAAAATGCATATTTATGTAATCGAGCCACTGAAAACCGAATTCTAGCGTTCAAGTCGTAAATGTTCCGACGAAAACCTCGAAGAGGATATTTTTTAGTGTATTATTTCAGATTATTGATAACATAATAAACCATAATAGCGCATCAACTTAGGAAAGTCATGCAGAAAATATTGGTGGTATCTCGAAAGGGGTTTTATGTTGCACAGGGGAGAAATGTATCAACAATTTCTAATAATGGTTGATTTAAAACATTCGTTTGAATGATATTTCAATAAACATCACTCCCTATGGCAGTAAATGAAAATAACCTGCAGACATTGGGAAAAGACAAGTTGGAAAGCGCTCCGCTAACATTCGCTATCACTCCCTAAAAGTCTCTATGAAGTTAATGTTCGCTTTTTACGATTAAATTATGAAGATTTTATAGGCAAATGCAATGTCATACGTACTGTTTCCCACATTCGGAAGATGAGACTGCTTAATGATCCAGCTTTGAAGAGCTAAACAGTCCTGTTTCTTTTGTTCTTCCTTCTTCAAGTCATGCTCGTTATCGCACTCACTGATCAAAACCATATTGATATATGTTCCCGGCTACTTCCTTTCAAATCACGATCACGTTTCAAAGAGCAGAACTGGACTCGAGGAACTGGGTATTAAATGGTCGAAATATGATTTGAAAACAATATTGACTTCCACATCCAGCAACACGAGTAGTTTTCGGTGGTGCCGAAATGACACACGGTCTACCTCTCCGCCCGCTACTACTATGCACGAGTTCAAGATCCAGCGAGCATCGAAGTCTCCCCAGCGCTCAGTTCCACTGTCAGCCGAGCATTGAAGTCTCTGCCTGCAGCAGACGCCGACAACGTTTCTTCCTTCTCCCCCCCTCTCATGCCTTACCCGTCTCACCTTCACTTTCCCCTCCGCCGAAGTAACAGCCATAAACATTACCCACCCCGACTCTTCCAAGCGTCTTCCATGCCCCCAAACTCTCCCTTTCTATTCCGCACGCTCTCGCTCCCTCATTCCCCTTCCCGTCTCCTTCCTTTCTGGTGATCATTCTTTCCCACACATTAAATGTCTCTCTTTCCGCGTCCGGTCATGGACGGTTGTGGGTATCTGCAAACGGGCTAGAGTGGAAAATGGGAGAAAAAATTCGTGAATTTTCGGCTGTTGATCCCTTACGCGATTGCGTTCGGTTAATCCATCCCAGGCCCAGAGGAATGAAAGTGGAAATTGTCAAGGACTCCCCCAGGCTGAATGGTGGCGTAAAACTTATCCGTTTTTGGAGAGCCGCGTGCAGTGCAGTGTGGCGTTCATCCGCTTATTTTTTATTTCTTTTCCTTTTTTTCAGCTAACAGTCAGCATTCGAGAAATTTCCTCCTAAATATGAGAGAGGCCTCCTTCCTCTCTCTCTCACATGATTCTATGATTTGAGTTTACTCTGGCTCATAGATAGATACTGGTTTCTTGATCTCTGCCTTCTCGAGTTCTCAGTCCGAGTTGTTTTTGTTTACATTGGAAAACGTCTCCGGACGTCAAAACATGCGACTAATTTTCTAACACTGGTTGAACTTGTGAGCAAATGTTCACCTCCCAACTGGATTTTTTAGACTTAAATCGATCTTTGTGTGTGATTTTTGTATCTCCGCTTTGTGAATTATTCCGGTATTGATTTGCTTTATGATGAAGCTGAAAGAAAGTCTGCGCAAGATAATGCGCCTAGAATAATGCTTTTATCAAATGATTCTTTAATCTTCCCGATAGATAACAGTCATCAAAATAATTATGGCCCACCAAAGGGTTCTTGTAACTAGGGTACGTTTCATTAAACTTATATTGGTATAAAATTATTTTATTGATTTAAAAAATATTTTGCTCCGTATTCATTTCCTTAACTTTAGGTCATGGATTGGACTGCATACTTATGATAAAATATATCATTTATATGTTCGAATGTTACTATATCATACATAAATCCGAAACGCTGTCCTACTAATCTAGTCAGCTAAAGTATCAGGGATAATTTGAACAAAATATGTATTTTACTAAATTTAAAGGTCATAATTCATTATCTCATATCCCATTTTACTAGACAATTAATTCGTTTCGAAGTCCAGGGAACGTATTGGTGAAAAAAATTCTATTTTAAAGTGCACTTTTATACATGCCTCATAGATTTTTCGAGCGAATCGTGTATACTTAGTAAACAATGCATTTGATGCAAAACATTTACAGAAAGCTAATATATGTAATATAATAACTTTTTATTGACGATATTCCGGTGAAAGTTATTGAGGAACACGATTCCTGCGCGTTGTGATGTAAAAATTAAGACCTGCTTGCCTTGAAACTTTGAATCAAGAAGCAAGCTAACCGGTTTCGTGGTTCAAAAGTTCATTAAATGGGACTATGTCAGCAATTCCCTTCTGGATTTTGGTTGGGTATTATTTGAAGTTGGTTTTAAAATTCTTTTTTAGTGTTTAGTCATTTGAATTTTTTGTTATTCATTAGTGGAGTGTGTATTTGTATATATTCGTATATAAAATATATATGCCCACACTCAGATGATCACGGAACGTATTGAGAACACAGAAAAAAACAGAGAAACAACTGAAAAAGGGGACACTCATACATTTGAGTTTTTCTCAAAGCTTTCGCAAGAAACTCTCATCCTTCGTCGGTGAATTAGCAAGAATTCCTGCTACTTCACCGACGAATGACGGAAGTTTCATCCGAAAGCTTTGAGAAAAAGATTAAATGTGAGTGTTTCGTATGAGAATTTCTACTCAGGCATTGATGTGGATATACATCTGGAGAGGTCATTAAGAGGGAAGTGGATTAATATATATAATATATATATAATCATTGGTTTTTTAATATAGATATTCACCAGAGTCATTTTAATTTTATAAGAAACTGTTTTGCCAGTTAGCAAGATTAGGAATCCCTCTAATGACATGTTGTATAATCCCTTGAAATAAATAATAAATAAAACTTTTCTTACTGCTAGAAAACTGCTCTTTGGAAGAGGTTATCTTTTAAACGGACTGAATAATAAGAAATCTTATAGCTGAATAACATTGATACAGAAGCAATTTTCGAATAATTAATGAATATTTCATATTTAATTTCTCAAATTAATATATTATTACCTTTATATATAATGTTATTTGCGGCTTTGTTATCATCCATCATAATGAGTATTTTATAGAAAGTCAATAAGTTTGCCCTTTCTAATATTATTATTTTCAGGTAATTTCATGCATATTTCTGCAGATAGTTGATCAATGTTTTGTCACCTAAGACTACATGGTTATGTGATATGCATAGTTTTTGGATTTATTCCGTGAAAGGACATATACAACAAATATGATACGACGGACAGTCGAAAGGAATGTTTTTCCCTTTTGATGAGATTGCGGTTACGGTGCGTAAGCGATGAAAAAGTATGTAGCGTTCCCTCCCGTTTAAATTACTCCTGCATTAAGATACACAAGTGAGAAATAATTTCGTCGACCTCTATAGAGAGCAGTATTTTTTTTTCAAGGGCTTACCTTTCGGCTCGAAAGGTGGAAGGTTGCCCGGCGGGTGGGGTAAACCTGTTACTGGAGAGTTGCGCGGAAAACTGCGCAGCGTTGCAGAGTTCAGCGAATTCTCTGTCACACTACCACTCTCTGAGGAAAGTCTCAACTTAACAAAACTCAAAATTCTTAGTAGGAGCTCCCGGAGTTGAGTCGCTAACGAAAATTTGCATCGCTGGCAACGTACTCGAACTCATCTAAACTATCCGAAGGGTGCTCTGACGTGTTCACTTTTGCACTCTTCATTTCTGCTTGAGAAAATCAGGCCAAGGAAATTAGTCTGTGGTCGAAGTGATCCTGTCGATAATGCAGGTTCATTTTTGAGTTTGTGGGTTTATCATCTCATAGTGAACTCTCTTTTTCTAATGATATTCATTCGATGAATCGTTTGAAATAATTCCAACTGCCACATATCTCCGATCTCGCACGCTAGCCGTGGATCATTGGGCGCCTCACCAAGCTGGAATCATCGTGTATTCAGCTACATTTTAATTATGCATTATCCTTTATCGATAGCATACATAAGGGAGGCTTTATTATTTACCGATTCTGCTTACTTTGTCACAGACGGTTACCTAATATCACATATGGTCACTTTAGTAAGTTGATAAAGAATATTCAACAATATCCTCTCGATATAAAAGTAACCGATTCCGGCGAGATGTAATGGAAATTCATGAAAGTGATGCAAAAAATTTAGCACTTTTCCACAGGATAAAATATTTATTATTACCTGATCTCCGTATAGAATGAAACAAGTATATTAGTCGTGAATATGAACTTTGCTTAAATAATGTTTTATTCCTTTTTAGCTGTTTAAAACTCTTCAAACCGCGAGGATTGGTTTTCGAATTCCTTCCCTACCTGTCGATCTTCTGCCATTCACGTCCTTAAATTACCAATATCCCATATCTTCCTTCAATTGTTTCACTCTCCGTCGTACTCTGTTGACTTTTATCTTTTCTTTACTGGTCGTCAATTCCTCAGGCCGAAGCAGGGAATAAATCTATACGTCCCACCTTATTTTTACTCTTCCATAGAGATTAGTGCACACCACCTCACATCATCACCATCCACAAGATTCAACCATCGATCTCATCTGCTTATCTCGCCCTTTCTTCTATGAAATCACATATGTATCGAAATTCTACAGTCGTTTCCTATTTGGCCATTCCACAGTGTGTCCTCACCATATATCAATTCACTCCATAAAAAGGTTTGAACCAAATGTTACTCAATGAAATATCGATGTGGTAAAAAAAAGTGATGTCCCCTTATATCGCTAAAAGTAATCTTAGTAGCTTTGAGGATAGTACTCGCCATTTCTTCTCTACTTCTTTACTTAACTATTCTAGCCGGAGCCAATACATCTTGGAATCATTTGAAAAACTTTAATGGCACAGTGAACTGAATATGATCAAAGAATTTACGCATAGATGATAGCCAATTACTGAATGATAGATAAATAAGTTTCGCTTATGTGCTCTGCCAAGTCTAGTTTTAAACGAAATATGTTTTAAACAGTTAATATTTTATCGGTACTTTCGAATTTTATTTGTTACACATCAAAACCCGTGCCAAGCCGTCAGGTGTCTCCACCGGGTTGTGGATGGTGGGTCGACCTCTACGCACGGAGGTTATCTGCAAAATAAACTAATATTTGCATACTCGACAAATAAGCAGTCTTGGACAATAAGCGGTGTCACTCTGAGGATATAGGGGTCCATCATTTGGTCAGATAAATTAAAAGTCATAAAAAATCCTATGGTGTGGCGAGAGGTTTGCCCCCGAACAATAAGAAGCCAATCGCCTGAAGGAGGGGTATGCGGCGATTCTTCGCGTGGAATAAAGTGAGGGCACAGCAGTAGTCAGCGACTGATCACTGGCCACTAACAATGGTAGAAGTGGGAGAGCTTACAGCTACGTGGGAGATATGGGACGTGATCCAGAAATTCACAATAGTACGGATGGGACAGGGTCCAAATTGAAAAGGGTAAAACAGACACGACAGCAATATTAGAGCTCCAGCCTTAATAAACGACCATAGTATGCTGCTATTTCCCTCTTTAGTGTCAACTTGTGAGAAATCTGCCTCATGAAGAGACTAAGCGATCGCGTAAAATGAAGAGAGAAATACGGGCACGTGGAAGTGGAATTAATAATGTGACTTCAACTTTGTTATTGTGTGGGAAATGTGCTATGTGAAAATAATATTGTAGGTGAAGATGGTTGAGTGAAATATTGTAAGTAAGAATGTCATTGAATCCCCAAATCCAAGTAAAAAATGAGGCTTTGTGTGTGTGTGTGTGAAGACTGGGAGGAACTAAGAAACTGAAGAGTGAAGAGACTATACATAGACTATATATAGAGACATATAAATGATATGTATGTGTGGGCATATGTGTATGTGTACAAGTGGATATATATGTATGTATATATATATATATATACAAGTATATAAAAGTAATATCTTGTATATAAAAGTAATATCATAAATCAAGGGTAAAATGAATAGGAACCCTGAAAATATATAAATGCTAAATGTAGAATTAGATATTAAGTGTCCTTAGATATAAGATAAGTTTCCAGTAGGTAAAAAAAATGTAAGAATAGGACAATAAACCAGCCTATCCGGGTGTTTCCGGAATAGGTCAAAATGAAGTAGTAGTCAGTACAGAAAACGTTCCCTTGACTGCAGACGTCGTAATAGTTTATTCAAAGGCTTCAGCACTGCTATGTAGAAAGCAACTAAAAGCCCAGTTCGTCTTTCTCCGAGGAGCAGCAACTCACCAACTTCTTTGGTTAAAACCCTCTATAGTACGTAAAATATTTTACTAGGCAAAATTGTCCCCGATTTGAACCTCCGGGGGTGGGGGAGAGAGAATTCATGTTAGATACGATGAATTTAACATTAGATATTTTAGGAATCAAATAGGTATGATGGCCAGAGAAGAAAGAGAAGTTATAGGATAGTTTGGAGTCATAGTTATAGGATAATTCATTCAGGATGTATTAACGGAAATGCGGGAGTACGGCAATTCTCACGATTGATGAGCTACAGGCAATGTAATGAAGGGTAATAATGGTGAAGATAGCAAGAAAACCAACAGACACATTAGTGGTATATGCACACCGCATGGTTATTATTAAAAGTGTTAAATTTTTGGTGGGGAGGAGAGTATTAGGTAAAGAGAAGATAAATTGAAAAATACAAAAATTTAATATGACATGAAGAATTGAGTATGAAGGAGAAACTGTTAACCAAAAAAAATAATCCAGACAATGAGAGCGAAATTCTAGTTTAAGAAAAAATTTGTTGAGGAATGCAATTGCCATATTCGTTTATTGTTGCAGTTATCTCAAGAAAGCGCATCGATGCCCTTTTACATAAGACAGTGCTGTTTATTGGAGTGTCAACGTTGTTCATTGGAATTATAGTTCATCACCTCGAGCTATAGTATGTTTATTTACTATAGAGAGGATACAATATTAGTCACTGGAGCGTCAAGTAATTTTTACACTCGCGGCAACACCAGTTATTATTCATGAGATTACCTCTTTGAATTTTAGACTTAGTTTCCTTCGGTTAATGGTAACGACAATGACACACATGAATAATAACGAGGGGGGAGTACGGTGGCAAGGTGAAAGAGAGCAAAAGAACGGCCTGCGAGTGAAATCCGCTCTCGCGATATGAACCATGAGGATCAGCCTCTCGACGTCCATTGGAAAGTAGTAGGTACGCTTTGCATCGGCTTCATTCCTTACCTGACCGTATGTGAGAAGGAAACACCGAATAAGGAAACTTAAGTGTTTCCGCCTCACATGGTAATTTAAAACGCTGTATTGGAGATTATACCTTGGCGGTTTACCTCACAGCAGAGGCAAAGGAGGGCAGGGATCTCAGTCCTTGGGTTCTCATGTTCCTAAAGCAAGACATTTGGTTTCCCGCCATATCTTTGCGTGAATGTCCTTCCGATAGTAATTTAGGACAATGTTTACAATGTTTTTCAGATGAGGTCTGTGTAATCTTTACTCAAACATGACATTCGTCTCCAAGCTATTCAGTTACTACGATAGTTAGTCATTCAATGAGGATGGTTTAAGAAAATGACCTAAACTATATTAGATTCACATAAATAACCGTCACAAATATTCTCCTCATACATTCACAACTGTTTAATCCGTTATTATTTTTTCCTTAATACGTTATTAATTTTCCGATATTCCCATTTGTCAGGTTTTTTTTTAGTCTGAACCTTCGTCCATAATAACATGCAAGCTCACAAGGAATCTCGTTACTTATATTACTATTGTATTCATTGAGGTAATATATTTAATATCCATCGTAACAAACGTAACTGGTATATCGATTCTTATAAGTGAATTTAATGAATTTTAAATTGACCACCGATGGCATCAGGCGATTTTGTTTGGAAGTACCTCGATCCTTTTCTTGTATTATAGAAAGGATTTCTCTTGCCTCAGATACATTTTTATTCCAATCGCTGTTTTTTTTTGTAATTTCCGTCAGATAACTCGAATTCGGTATCAACCTCTTTTTTTCTCTGAGAATGTCTTAATATGCACATATTCACCAAACATAAATACTCTATATTATTATCACCTTCGTTCACTTTTCGTCTCACCTTCCTTGGGAGACGTTTTAGTTGAACAAAACTAGTTGAAATATTGGAGACTCCGACTTCCAGCCACTCCTCTATTCCTATCCTTGCATACCTTTCCTTCCGGTCCGAAGAGCCTGAAGTTAGTGCTGATCTGACTAGAAACAACACCATCAACATCCCTAAAACTAAATCCCCAAGTGCCACCTCCAAGAACACCAAAAAGCCATGGAAAACAAACAGTTCCACCTTTCATCCGTGGCGCAACATCCTTGGTCGGAGCCTGGGCATAAGATTAATTGGGAAGAAACCAACTTGATCTCAAAAGAGTCACGCTACTACCCTAGACTGATCCGTGAGGCTATCGAAATAGCAAAACATCCTGCTAACTTCAACCGGGAAGACGGGTACCAGCTCAAAAATGCATGGAAACCGATTTTTTCAAAATCGGCCAATCAGAGAGCAGCAAGCAGCTTACATAAGGATGGCCAAAATAGCAGCATCGTCACTTTGACCTGGAGACGCCGAGTGCAATCTTGGCGAAACCGTTGTCAAAACAGATTTTATTCGCGGTGAATACCCGAATAGTGCAGCCTTCACGACTTTCACGCCGCGAGAGCCTTCACACTGTTTTTATCCCTAAAACTAGTTGAAATATTTTTTAAGATTCCTCCGACTTTCTTATATCCCCATCCTGGTACAGTGATACCCTGGCTAGCGAGTAACTCGGCTTACGAAATTTTCTGCTAATAAAGATATTTTTCGCTATTTTTGGGTCTCGGATAACGAATTTGAATTCGGTTAACATTTTTTTTAGTGGATACACACGCTAACATTACGCAACTGAGTAGAGAGCCAAATCTTTCATGATTTTCATCCCAGGCATTAGTGAGTCTTTCCCTTTTAATAATGTGCTTATTACTATTTTATAACTCTTATTTTTCAAGTTTGGGCAGCCTCCAAGGTGACTTGAATGATTTTCTGTAGAGACCATTGGTAAATCACGTTTCTTCGGCTAACGAAGATTTCGGCAAATGAATGTGGATCCGGGAACGAATTGTCTTCGTTTTCCGAGGTATCACTGTATACCTTTTTCCAGATCGTATATTAGTGACGATTGGACTTAAAACAGATCCCTAAAAACTCTATAAATCCCTGATTTTTGTACCCTTACGTTTCAGTTGAAAAAAAATGACAGTGACCTGACATTTCATTTCTACTCAGTGAGAACATATATTATTTGCCATATCACTGCGAAATTTTAATTATCATTAAATACTGGCACACGTGATATTTTTTTATTACAGTAAATCACAGCTATCATCTAATTCAGCTAATTTCTATAAATACCGATCATCGATTAATCGTGAAAAGGTTAAATGTAAGAGAGGAACTCATGGTCCTAATTTCGCCTGAATAAAAGACAGCATTTTTATTATTATCATGGAGTAGCTATCAATATCAATGCGTCATTGGGTGTATACGTTATTTTTTAAAGAAGTATTTCTTCTATTAGGTATAATTCGTTTTAAATCGTGTCGTTACGTTCTCGAATGTGACCTGTCATTCATTTTTTTCTCCAGGTATCTTTCACGATGTTGCCCATTTAGAAGACTCTAATCTACTTTTCCTACTTACACGGGTTTATTTAAGCATTTTTGTTTAAAGAAAACGATTGGTTGAAAATCAACTATTTCACTGCATGAAAATTTAGGAAGAAATAG
Organism: Rhinocypha anisoptera; assembly: GCA_011762765.2. NCBI lineage: Eukaryota > Metazoa > Arthropoda > Insecta > Odonata > Chlorocyphidae > Rhinocypha > Rhinocypha anisoptera. Next base: position 5,804 of record WURS02045798.1, on the reverse strand, counting down.
TGATCAGTTCCTTCAAAGTCATACTCCTGCATAGGGGATAGTAAACTGTGGTCAAAATATTACGCGAAAAAGTATTTAGTTTGTCCTATTAATCGAAAACGTAGTTTTAATCTTCGACATTTTCCGTCGTGAAGACATGGGAATTTCATATTAATTTATAATAGTAGTAACATTTTTACAGTTGGGGTGCGTCAATGGCTTTGTACATTTAGGACCTTTGCAAATCGACGGCAAGCCCAATTGTAGGATCGTGACACACGGTGGGACTCGAACCCGCAACCTTAGGGTAAGCCGGCGCGCGTGACTCACCAGGAAATGGTTTCGGAACCGCTTCACCACTCAAAGAAAGTATTTTCACTTTGTATTTCCACATACAAGCTTTTATGTGAAATTACATCTAGAATAAGCACTTTTATGTGGAAACACAGTGTTTTCTCTCTTTGAGTGACCAACCAGGCTAAACCGATCGGGATCAATTTAGCACTGTTGAGAATAATGTATTATTTGATCTTTTTTGGCAATTCATCGGTGTTTCTCTAAATTTATTCAAGTCGCAAATATTCAATTATATTATGTTTTAGAATAATTTCATCTAGCCAAACTAATTCATGTACTAGTAAAGTGTGCGGCTTAAGTTACTTGCGACTATGAGCGAAACTCGATTGTTCTGCATCTTTCTCAGGGTCGTCACTGTGTCTTTTGACTAAATCCCTGAAAGAATACCATTAATCGTTGCTCTAATTAGCTTGTAACACTTACCTACTTTCTTTTGGTAAAATTGTTTGGCCTATAAATCTTATCCCGTTTGACCTTATTTGCTTCAAACTGTAAAACTAGTGGATTGGGATACTCCATTTTTCACTTTTTTTTCGCAATGATTTCTATTTGTGCCAAAACTCTCGGACTTACATAATTATTTCTCATATTTCTTATGGTTTCAAGTTTTATGTGATATCATGGCTCTTGATTAATTCGTGCCATTTTTATTTCCTTCCCCGTGTAAATGACCGGCTACGGTGGCGGTGAGGTAATGTCCTCGCATGCCAATCCGGAGGTGGCGGGTTCGAATCTCAGATTGTTGATTGGTGGATTCTTAATTCTCCACCGAGGGCATGAATGTTTGTATGTTTTGTCCACGTTGTTATATTGTGCCACCGCAATTGGCTTAGTGCTCTGTGTGAGCAATTGTATGATAAAAATTGAGTAAAAAATAAGTATTTCCACTTTTAAGTATCGTATTAGAAAATAAATATCCACCAAGCTTCCGAGTTAAAGACTTCGTAGTAAGATAATATACTACTTTAATCAATAGCTTTACATATCAGTTGAAGGATAGCTAATAATTTATTTCGAATTATTCTATATTTTTTAATTATTGTATGGGACATTATTAAAAATTTTAATGTTTCACCCATGAATATTTGGAAAATATAATTACTTCTCCTCTACTAGACTGCTTTTATGTGTTTCTGAAGAGAATTTGTTTAGTGTATTCGAATAAACATGGATAAACACTTTGTGAATAGCAGTTAATAGAGCCACGGAGCATAGACTGAAAATAAAGTCGATTCGTATCGAAGCTCAAAGTAATTTTATTACAAGTAGGAGAGTATCCCGATTTGAATTTCACTGATAACATACTTTTTTTTGGTTTTTGTTCGTCGATGGAGCTGATAAGCCTTGGAATAAAGTGACATCGGCACTTGGTACAATAATATGGGTACATTGGTTGCTAAATGAATCACCTACACTGGGTGAGAGGTCATAATGATGGCATAGGCGATCTACTTCAGCGAAGTGAAAGCCTTCTATTCGTGTTAAAGTGTCGTGAAAGTGGATACTGAGGAATAGAGACGTATTCCCATGGGGAAAATGTCGGAGGAGAAGACCGGAAATCTAAACAAGGGTTATTATTCGATCCCGCATCCGATTGAACTTGTTTTCTTGGAAATGTCACTCAAAATCTATAGTTTCCAGCAAGTAAACTTTATCTTACCGTTACTTTTTGCGCTTCAATCTAAGTTTCTATGCACTTCACCCAGTGAAAGTCGGCTTCTCTGAGTGTCACTCTATTTAACCCCGTTTTTATCTGAATGGGTTAAAGGGATATATTCATAACGTACTCATATCAGATATAGTGACAAATATACATCTCACCAAAATTATCCAATTTATCCACCATCATCTCTGATTATTCAATTAATACTGAATATTAGATAAAGCATGGAATTATTCATATCTATTATTATTATTTACTATTATCCCATATCATAATATAATCTTACACCATACATTTATGCATTTCTTTACGATTTTATTGTATATTAACAAAAATATATGTGAATTTGGTACCTGACTACTTTGGATCAAACAATAAATCGTTGAAGATAATTAATTTTAGTTATTGTTGAATGAATACACTTTATCAGATAGCCGTTTCCACATAGAGTTATAATTAGATAGAGTGAGCCTCCTGGCTGCGCAGTAGAGAGAAAGCTGTTCCATCATTGAAACCACGTGACTTTTCCGCAGTGGCACGCGATTGGTTGAAATATAAATTTCATACTACGCGCCGAATAATCTTACACCTGCTGTACACTGTAATCGCAAATTCAACACTTAACGGGTACAGAATGTCATAAATAAACATATAAATTACAAATTTTCCATTTTTAAAATACCACAGTACTTTAAAAAACATTGTGACAACAAAGTCTTACTCAAGTTCACGACGACAATATTATACAATCAAATAAAAACATGAAAAAAACCCCAACAAATTACACTTCAATTTAAATACGTATGTGATAGTCCTGTTATTGGATTAAGGATTAAGTTATTCCCTGAAAAGATTATTCACTTGGCATTTTACTCTTACGGAACTCTTAATATATATAAATAAACAAAAGGTGTAAAAAACGTCATATTACCTCAAGTCACGTGACCAATGATTGCACAATGCGCCGAAACCAAAACTCGCTCTACCTATTATTATGACTCTATGCGTTTCCATAAATTCGTGATATATTTCTGCAGAGTACTATACCAGTGTTATAAAACTATTTGTGTGGGAAATTTTGTATGTTTGGGAAATCTTTTAATGGCCATATTAAAAGAGATCTTCCAATAAATTATTCACATTATATATCGAAGGGATTGGATAGGAGAAACTGTAACAAAGTACTGTAATCAGTTTGATAAAAATAGTTTATGTATATTATTCGACGATGAAATGGACCTGGTCCAATAGTGTTTCCGCCTGTGCAATCAATGAGTAAATTAAGAAGCTGTAATTATGGCTTATACTCCTGAAACAAAAAGGATAATTAAAAAAATGAAATAGCCAGATCCCACAAACATTTATGTTGTGTAAATCATAATATAAATTTGTATCACGAAATATCCTCCATGAATCCATTGTTCACCAGTAAAACTTCCATCGGGAAACTTTAATAAAAAGTACTCCTTTCTCCATATACTCCTTTCTACATAAAATCTTGACTGTTTCACTAATGAATTAAGGGGCAAATTTTTTACTTTGTGACCCAAAAAGTTTTATATACATTATATATCCCCTTCCTTGCACAATGGAGAAAGGAAATGCATTGGGTCTGTGCGGTATTTTAACGAGCAAACCGCTGTGCAGCAGTTCCATTTGGCTGGTATCCAAAAGGGGGCGAAGGAAATGAAAGCCATGCAGGAGTCTTCATGCAGGAGTGCATCATGACACTTTAATTTCTCGGAGGCTCTTCGCTCTGCCATCCATGGGGGCATTGGGGGAGAGGATAACCACTCCGCGTCTAGTCGGGCTTTCGAGAAACTGAAAGTCACATTCGCCTTGGGCAACTACGAGACAATGACATACGTCACAATTTGGAAATAATGGATCTTCGTAATGAAAACCCACCATGAACATCTACGCACTTATTTTATTTACCACCCATGGTTTCAGCAACTATTGTCATTACAGGGCAGGGCGTTCCCCGCACCATAACATTTCTACCAACCCCTTTCACCCTTTTTGCATTAATTTATTCCTATACAGATTCACAATTACAGGAATCTAAAAGTTTTACTAAGATTGTTTATGTCGCGTAAAAATTCATACTCCGATTCGCTTTTAGTGTTCATTCATAGTTGTCACAGGATGAGGAGTTACTATTGAGTCATACCTTAAATGATATTCATTGTCGATCATGTATCCTGGCATTATTCCTAAAAATTACGTTGTTTCTGCACTTATAATTTTTATTTGCTCTTCTATTTGAACGACTTGATAATTGATGTGATCCTTCTTAAATTAATGTCATGGATAACAAATACATTTTTATTCAACCCAGAGTGGTTTCCGGTTATTCGTAGAAAAATCAAGTGAGTTTAACATATACCCCAGAAATTGGTCTTTTAGAAAGAATGAACTTGAGACGGCGGACATCTTAATTAATTCACCTATTCTTCAGTACGATAATTCATTCAAGTTAACAGATAAGAAATTTCTTCTATAGCAAAAGGAATTATCAAGGAAATGATCAAGATAAATGTAGGAAAATAAATAAATTTGATTAATTTTATCGTCACATGTGGATTTAGTATTTAAAATCTGCTGATTTTTTGTTATCAGCAAAATTTTTCATTACGTATCCATAGGAATTTTTTTATCTTTAAACTTTTTGTTGTGGATGCAAAGAGGGCCTTCCGTACGTGACCTTCATCGGAGAATTTCGGTTGCTAAGCCAAAGTGTCCAATTGTGAGAGTCTTCTTCTCTTTCCTTTCCGGAATCACTTCTTAGGTTCTGTTATGATTGGATTAGACCGAAACAACCCGGAAGCAACCAAATCCACGTCATCTACCATCTCCATGATCACACCCTCAGCCATTTCAATGTCAAGGGCAGATTATATATCCTTTCCTCAACCCCCTAATTACCTTAATTCGATTCCTGAGGAATGTTTTCTGAATTTCTGGAAGCCTTCGGCTCTTCATTTCAACTCATTATCATCGATTGACTGAGATTTACACAATCATTTTTATCTTCTTCTATGTTTCTCTTTAGATGCTATATGCTTACTACTTTTGCAGGATTATTAAATCTAACTTATACCGATAATAGTGTGACATTATTATGCATGGATGCATTATGCATAACTACTTTCATACATTTTCGGGGAATCACGTCCCTGTCTCATCTACCATAGATATCAATAGAAAAATTCTTGGAATTACTCATTCCCTGAGGAGATAGCGGAGAAACCCTTGCGTCGTTACCTAAAACCGAGAGACGACCCAAAAACTTTGAGTACTAATAAAATATAAACTTTCCTTATAAAACTTAATTATGCTTGCGCTGCACTGGTCTATGCATTCACAAAAAAATAGCTTATGATTGGATCATTTTCAAGTTGAGTTTTGACAAGGGAAGTTCTTCCACTTGTGGGCTTTGAATGGTAACTGTGAAACAGAGTAGGAGAAGCAACTGAATACGATTGTGGTGATTTTCAAAGACGTATCAATAGCCCTAAAATATGTGAGTCAGAACAGCACCACCTCCTCCAAAGGAGATTGGACTATGTATGCAGAATAAACGTTATAGAGTCAGATGAGATGTGGTGGGAACGATCCATAATCTAAGAAATAAGTTACAAAATTTTCAATTTCCACTTTTAAAAAACTTCTTCTTTATTCCAACATGTTTCGGTCTACTACACCATTTTCAAGTTGAAAATGATACTTGAAAATGGTGTAGTGCACCGAAACATGTCGGAATAAAGAAGAAGTTTTTTTAAAGTGGAAATTGCAAATTTTG
>WURS02045778.1:0-11119 GCA_011762765.2 Rhinocypha anisoptera | reverse complement strand
AAATGATGGATCTCATTGATCTGCTGATTGATTTAATGCCTTTTATAAGACGAGGCGAGATGGATCCCATTAAGTAGCTCTCCTCCTGTATATAGCACAGCAGCATTGGTAAGCGGGGCGTATAGTTCAGGATATTCCCGTTTGAGAAGGCCAAGCGGAGTGGATAAGAGATAAATGGTTAGAAACAATGGAGATGTGATATATTTTGGAGTGAGAGCCGACGGAGAAGGAACGGTTGGTTGCTCACGGGATATGTAGGTACGTAGAATTCATTTCAAGGGAGGGAGAGGGGTTTGATATATCCGTTGATGCCGTAAAACGTTTTTCGATATCGGTTAAATTTACTAGGATCCTATATGAACCTCTTAGCATCAGTGCAATCCATCAAAATGTATTCAGCCCATACGGGGAGAAAAAAACGGATTTATCTTAAGCGACCGGAAATCGAACACCTTGACATAGGAGAGATCAATATGTACTTTCCTAAAAACGAGGTCGTGGTAGTCCAGTGGGTAGAGTACTTGGCTACTGACCGGGACACCCGGGTTCGAGACCCGGCGACGACTCCGGACACCTCCAGCTGAACCCAAGCTTAGTGGTTTTTTCGGGTATCACATCTTCGTGGGATACCACAGGCGGCACAGGGAAAGAAACTGCCGTCTCCACTCTGATGTGTGAATTTTGTACACGCCGTAGGTTTAATACTGGGTGATCTCTAACATCACTTAACATACCAACCTTCGGGTTTCATACTGTGGTTGGTTCCTAAAAACTCGTAGAGTTTCTGCCTTTCCCCCACTTGGACATTTGGAAAAGTTTATCTGTTGATAATTATATAAAAGGGAAAATATTGAAGAGAATATTTTGTCATACTTATATTTCATTGGATTACACGAGGTAAAATAAGTAAAAAAAAAATGAAAAGAAGAAAGTAGAAAACTGTATCCACACATTCATCAGAGGAGGATAATACGAATTAACTTGCCTGAAGTTTTTGGCCTCCAAATCTGTAATTGAAAAATGTTATACTGCTCGTGTGACTTCTAATTAAAAGATAAAATGAAACGTTAAAATCCTAAAGATACATTGCATAAACGTATTTATATTGCGCATAAAGTCAAAAATTCAATGGAAGATGTGATGAGAATACGGAATTTATCAGGGAGGAGAGTGGTATTAAGGGTTAGAATGAAGGCGATAAAAGCATTATCAAGGTCATCATTTACTACGATGAAAATTTAAAGGTAAAGGAAGAGCATGAACATTTTTTGGAAAGAAGTCTCTGGAAATTGTGACTGTACTTCTTACATTATATACATTTATGATGCCGATGGTTTCAAGGATTTTTCCGAATGTATATTTAATAACGTTTTTCACAATATATTCGATAGAAATAGGTGGCCAATGTTTCACCACCATTATCCCCCGCACACTATTGTTTGCTGACATGTAAAATTCACCCTTGGACATTAACAACGGGACTGGAGAGAGTAAGGGAGTTTCTTACGTTCGTCAACGGCGAGTCAATAGGACGACGACATGGTGGCATTTTGCTTAATCGGGATTTTGTGAAACATGTCGAGAATATGGCGTGACAACCAACATCGGCACGTATTCCTGCTGCTGAAGTCTTGACTCTTTGTTCGACCTTCTTCCCTCCCCTTCCCCCTATAACTGCTTTCACCCCTGCGGGAGCCGTCGGCCCGCAAGACCTCCCTTTCTCTCGGACCGCTTGGTCGCCCCCGCCAGAACCGCCCCAAACAATCTCCTCCCACCCTTAATCCCCACAACTCCGTTCGCCGGGTCCATTCTCCGAAGTGTCACCCCGGGAAGAAGGTGCCGCGTTACACAAAAAGAAGTGTCTTCTCGCCTTTTCTTAACCCCACCGTGGCGTGGCAAACGTGGCGTGTCAATTTCGGATTACGCCCTCGGAGAGACGATTGAATTGCCGAAAAAAGCATGGGCCGAAGGACGCGACTCGACGCTGGGGGGGAGAAAGGGCGGCTCTCCGCTGCGGACTTAATACTTCGGCCCTCGCAGATTACTGTTATAAAGGGGATTTGCGGAGGGCGGGAGAAAAAAATCAGTCGGATATGGATCCGATTAAAAAAAAAGAAAAAAAGTCGACTGTGGCGACCAAGGCGACCCGCGTCTGTTTTCTTTTCACCACCGAGGAGATTACGCGTCCGGCGCGCGGGATTTTTAATACAGTCATAAAGAAGTCCGAGAGCCTGAAATGGGACATTCATCAGCACGCTTCGTTCCCTGCCGAGGTCTTTTATTATTATTATTTTTTTTTAACTTTCGCTTCCCTTTTGCGAAATCCCTTCGTGTTATTTATATATGTTTCCTCCGTCCTTTCTGTCCCGGAGGTTATCATCACTACATTTGGAAGTTGGGATTCCACGGAGATTTGTTTCAATGGAGCGGAACGGATTCGGGGGCGGTGGCCGGCACCCAGACGATAGGTGTGGTCGTCGGGGGGTGTTGTGGGTCTCTGCCGAAGAAAGCGAATCATGAGAGCGCGATTTTCTGCGCGACGATGGAGACTTCCGTGGAGCGGGTATCAGGATTAATGAGAACGTATATGAGGATTGCTGAGAATCAGGGGAAGGATTTCATTTTCCACGCAAGTAGCTTTTGTTCAGGATATTTTTGTCTCGGGTGAAAATAGCCGAGTTCAAGCCGATGTCCTATTTATAAATTTCCAAATTCTATTCTACATAAGTTCCCCATATGAACTATTAATTAGCCGGCCTGGTTAGCCTGGTGGGTATAAATAAAGAAGATGTAATCGAATCCACGCCACGGGTAATTCGTTTACAAATGATTAATTAGAGAATAAAATTCCATTTTTGCGTCAAGTAAATTTAAGGACCAACTATCACATTTTTTGCCTAGTGTAAAATTGTCTTTTGCACTTGGAAAATAATGCAGACATACTCAAACAGACAGCAGTAATTCCGTATAGTATTATTACTGAGGAAGGATTAAAATTAATGTGATCTTAAATGAGTTTTAAGAATAATTAACGCGTATTTTCCACAAGAGGCTTTAATTAATAATAATAATTGGCATTAATAATCTGAGATGAGAATAAAATGAGAATTTGATGAAATATATATAAGTAACAATACGGGAAACATATTATTTTTTCAAACCAAAATATTATGGGGCCGAACAGGTTAGTCTGGTGGGTCGCGCGCTCGCCGGCTAACCCACAGGTCGTGGGTTCGAGTCCCGCCCATGGAATGCTTGTTGTGTTTCCCAAACGCGTATTATCTTCGAATGAAAGAGGTTCAAAATGACCAAAGCCGTCAACGAGCCCTATATACTGGAATTCTAGTACTATTAATTAAAAAGCTATTACTCAATTTTTAACAGGTCTCAAGTAAAGAGCAGTTACAGATGGTATGTCATCCAAAAAGGTGTCTCATCAGGCGTTTACCTCAAGAAAGCATTATCGCTCCCTTATTATTTAAGGTAGACAATAATACTGTGGAAAAAGGGTTTCGTTACATACGTAGTATCAATATAAAGGTGACAAGTGAGCAGTCACTGTGTGACTCACTTGCCACCTTGATGATGTTACTATGTAACGAAACCATAATCGGAACCAATAAATCTTTATGTGGAAATATCAAGGTTAATTCTTCTAATTTCCCTTTGATGAATGACTTACACAAAGTGACGCCTGCAAATGTATCCTTGGATATTTTCAGTTAGGAAGATTTTGAATCAATGTCGAAGGGTCTAAACAAAATACTAATTCAAAACTTGTGCGAGGCATTGTAATTAGAATTTAATTTGGAAAGATACGTGACCATGGACTTTTGGGGACATTAAATATCAAGATATGCATACCATTAACCAAATACTTTAATAGGTTTCCCATTTTATGTCAATGAAACCGATAAATATATTCCCTATGGAATTTTCACCTCGTTGAACGGCTTTTGGCCAATCCATGTAATATCGCCACGAGGTGGCCGATTCCTAAGAGTGTTGATTCAATCCCTAAAAATTTACCTGTATAAGTCGTACCCCCTCCTAATCCTTACCTAATCCATATTATTCAGCTAGACTACTGTCCAAAAGACGAGAGCTCTATGCATACCTTATTTTATGGAATTATTTTCCCTTATTATACAGTTTCTGTATGATATATTAAAGGATTATAAAGAAGATTAATGAATTTAATACAGTAGGAGGATGAACAGGGGAGAAGTTGGAATCAATCATAAGGCTGACGGCTGAAATACTAAGAGATAATGAACCGTGGAACAACGTGCTGTGAATCAGGTTGTTAAGAGAAAGAAGCAAAAGAAGGAGGGGAATATGGCGATATTATACATCACAAAAAGAAATTATAAAGTCGCGGATCTAAATCGTGCTTTTTATTCTTAGTGAAATCCTTGGTGTGAATACGTTGGTCATTAAATCTATCACCTTGGAATGCCGTGAGAATGCGTAGTAGCCAAGAGAGTTCATCAGAACCACCTAACTATCGCAGAAAGAATAGCAATAGAAAGTGAATTTTATAATCTGAGTTCGGTGTAATAATTAATAAAAGTAGTGTATGTAATTAAATACTTAAATGTTCCTTGTGATAATTTATTTTCCCTTAAAGGTTAATGCACGTCCGACAAGATTTTTAATAGTTGGATTAATGATAAATATGATTATTTTTTAGCCGTATTTTCCCTTACGTTCCCCATAGTTTTCGGAATATACAATAGTGAACCTTGCTCAAATGTCACTCTTCATAGAGTTCAATCAGTAAACATAAGTCATTGAATTAATAAACTGAAGAATGCCATCTAAAGTCATATTATTGCAGTTATCCGGGAATTAATTTGCAAGGTTCGAGTGACCTCCAAGGCACGATAATACTTAGGGTAATGAATATTGAATGTTTTTGACATTAGGTCACAGAACTAATGAAAGGGAAAAACGAATCATCTCTTTAATTAATTATTTACTCATAACGAGTGCCAAATATACGGTGCCGATAATGCTATAATGATATATTTTGCATATTCATAACGTAACTCTGGGTGTTCCCTGATGCTATAACGACGAGACCATTAATGAAAAAATTACTTGTCAAAAAATAATTACCAAAGGAGTTACAACAATCCATTTAAACCATGCACTTAAAACAGGTCTTTCTCTCTTCGTACCCAACAATTACCCACAGAAAGATAATTCTCGAATGAACATAATTACTACTTTGAAAATGTAATGGGCCCATATTTTACCAAGCGTCTGCATAAATGCAAATACGACTAGGGGGAGTGCTGAAATGGTGAAATGCCATCGTTTCATGAATAGAAAACAGCACTGGGAAATTAGATTCGACGCTTTCACAACACCATTCGTCGTGGAGAAACAAGCAAAGAAGTAAAGGGATATGGCGACATGAAATAGCGTTTGACGGAGCCAAGAATGCTCGTTCATCAACATCCAGTCATCAAATTGGGACCTTAATGCACTCTCGACGCACTCGTGAGAGTTGGAGGCCACTTTTATCCGCAGAAGGCCTTGTTATTCTGGCGGTTTCATTTCCTTTTTTTTCCGCTACGACAAGGCAAACACCAAGCTCGTAAGATGCGGCGAAAAGTTTTCGCAAGTGTGGTTCAGAGGCCGCTTCATGTTTACAACTCCGTCTCCCGGGAAAGCTGCGTTTTTATTGCATTACGTCCACTGCTGTACGATTTCTTTCGGAAGAAATGAGACGTTGAAAATGACGATCCGGTTAGGAAACCGCGATTCAAACTTGGCCATGAAACTAATGGCCGGCGGGAACCATCTGGAGAATAACAGGTCCGAAGGCTGATCTCGGAAAAAATGATTACGTTTCTTACATGGTACTACCGCCGCAGCTATGGGTTTTCCACTGTCTGAGTTAGGTTGGTTTTAGTGCTGTCCTTATATACACGAGGGATGTAGAAAATAAATAAATTTTCGCAGCTTATTTTTGTAATTTGGAAGAAAATGATGAATACGAAGGGAACATAAAACCATTGATCATTCGCATGATGATATGCTATTTACTTTTTACATCACATCGATGCTCAAGGACCCAATTAGCTGATTGATTTTAACACAACGTGAAAAAGTTATTCCGCAAATGATTGCGATCGGGGAAACTTGAAGAGCTCACATGTACATAAAAAAAGATGCCAAGGTTAATGGCGGGAAGAACCTTTTGGCTAAAATAATAAGCTTGAGGAAATAAGTCGAATAACAGCTAATAACTAACGCTGTGTTTAAAATAAAGGTTCAAAAGTTACAGTTAAATACGTATTTAAAGATCAATGAACTTGAAATATTCAAACCAGTAAGGTACAGTGGTAAAAGTTTCATTGACCTCTTTTCAAAAGGGAAGGTTTTTCCCGAACTTCGAAAATAAATATTTTCATAATTTTAAAATTATTCTAAGTGAATTTTTCCTCTGATAAATGACAACCTATACCTGCCATCATAAAAGATAGATTTTTCATGCTTTTACAATCGTTTGGGCGGAACTACCTTAATATGAGTTGAAGAAATTTGCTGTAATAATTACATTAAATTTCTCTTGCTGATCCCACCTTTGTCTCGAGTATGATGTCAAAGTTGATAAAGTGCATCTAAAAATACAGTACTATACAATTAAAGCAGGTGGTAAATATATATATAACGAAATCCTTCGTTTGAAATCACGGTATCAAATTTAAGACCTAATTTACACTGGCGAAATTAGAACTAATACTAACAGAGACTCTCCTACTTTCATCTGGAAAGGCCAACTTATTAGGTAAGAATTTACTCATTCAACGAGGTGATTTTTCATACAAGTTTACGGTATAGTACCTTTTCAAAAGTTTTCTAAGATCGAGAAAGTTGGATTAACTTTCTCCCTAATATAACCCAATTTTAGTACACCAAACAAAATAAGCCGAACTTCAGTCTCCAATTGGGATGGCTTATCAAAGATCGTTTTGCTGAGTATATACGAACGTATTTTACTTAGCAACACTAGGAAACTATCTCGTAAAGATTGTAAGCAAAATGGAGTTTATGGTTGAGGAAGTGGACTTTTATCTTTTTATACTAAGTATGCGAACTAAAAACCAAAAAATGAAGGTATCGGATAATTTCAAGATACGAAACGGAGGAGGAAGATTTATTTACATTGTGTGAAATATTAATAAGGAAAGAATGAAAAAAATGTGTCGTTAGCATGAACTTATTGGTGACTAACATATCAGAGATATAAGTAAAATACATACTAAACGTATTTTTTTTAGATTCATTCTTATTTTTGCCACGCGTTCACCATTAACATCCTTGTATTTTCTTTTTCCACGCTAAGGAATAGCTTTTGAGATCGCTGATAATGGACCCCCTCGTGACCTAAGAGGCTAGTCATATCCACAGAGATACCGCGGTGACTTATGGTCAGGGTCGATCGTTTGTATTGACATTTTATCTTGCCCTATCCGGATATTTTGTGCTGTGCTATATGCCTTCCCATTTATCCTGGAGAAACTCACTGGAAATCGGAGAGGACGCAATGGAATAGGGGTTAAATGATATTGCTTCGGGAAATAAAAGTAATTTCCTCAAACTTTGGGTGTTGATTTGTTTCAGAAACTTGATAGGTGAGCTAAAGCAATGTACTCATGTCAGTATCTACGGAGGAATATTGCTATAACATTTCTGGTTTCGTCCATTTCTTTCTCAGTATTTTGAGGTTGAATTGCGGGACTCGCTAATGAGGTAAAGTTCCAAAATAATATCATCCGCAGATCACAATGTGACCAGCAACTAAATCTTTAATCTCGAAATTAGAGACCAACGGGACGTACAAATTTATTGCAGAGTTAGAAAACTGAAACTGGGTCTCGGAAGAGTAAAATATTTCCGATAAACTAGTCGCCATTCACCCGGACTTCAGGTGACTCTTCCCTCCACGCAACCCTTCGGCCTCCGGCAGTCATATTTGAGTGTGTGGACGTACATGAGCGAGAAACACCTCGAGCGAAATAAATAACGTGCACTTACACGCATGCACAGAAATAAAATCAACCACACACTCCCACTCGCAAGCCTAGAAATGCACATAGTACCACGGGCAATACCACACACTATTGTAAGCACGCACTCACATACTTATGCCGCTCTGATTGACCAAAATTTGAGCTGATAATTATTTAAATACAGTGAAATCGGTCGCAATTGCAAAGCGGCATAATTATTTTACTCGGCACGAAGTTTCATAATGTCAAATAAGAAACCATTATACGAGCCGAAATGAATAACCAGCCATTATTAGCACCAATCCACTTTGGCATTGCGACACTTTAAATTAAAAGAGGAAAAAACCTATTATAATAATGTCTTACTAACGATCGCTAGGGACTGCTCGAGATATGTTTCTAGGTTTGATACGAAAATTTGTTTTCATTCACGTCCCGGGAAGTCTCGGGTCGTGGGGGGGACTCGAGATAACTCGCAGAACTCCTTTTCCAATTCCATTCAGCAAGTTTTTTTTTAGAATTCACATTTTTTCCCGTGCAATTTGGCGCCACGAGACTCTCCGCCATCAGTTCCCCTGGTTATCACTGCAACATGTGACGTTAGAGCAATGTGGCTCGCCTGCGCCCATTCGCGTGAATTCGCCGTCTGCCGCTGTTTAACTGAGCACGACTCTCTCTCGAGGACGGGAATGGAGAGGGGCCTTGGCGTCTTGCGGGTGGGGAGACTAGCGGAATTCTATTTTAGACCTCATTCTGCCGAAGCCACTGTGTGGTCGGGGGTGCATTCTATAAATCCGGCATCAAATTGGATCAAAAGTATTATAACTCACCTAAATCTTTTAGAAAACTTCTCCATTTCTCAAAGATGATATATGCCGTAATTGATGACTGTTAATTCTTGTGGGAACTCCAAATTGTATGACTAATCATTTTTATACGTGTGTATGTGGTATAATATGATTCTTCTCGAATTTTTTAAATTACTCCACGATTGATTATTTCATGGATGAATATAGCAATAACGACGAAGATTTTGTTTTAACATTTTTGTTTGTTTTTTACTTATTTTTTCATTTATAACTTGTAATTGTTACTGTACTTGAGACTGTGTTATACTGCTGTTAACTGAAATGTCTTAAATCTGCCTCAACCCGTAAATAAAAATATTATCAATATTATTATTATTATATTTTCTCTCACTCACCTCCACCCGGAGAACGATTAGAGCGGGTGGTGTTTCAAGGGAAAAATATCCTCTACAGGATAAAGGCGACTTTGATGTCCCCTGAAATTCCACCCCTCCCACCCCCCCTCCCTTTTGCCATTTCCACGATGATATCTTGGATTCGTCTCCGTCTGCCCTTACAATCTCGTCTCTTCGTACTTTGCAAACATTAATCAACTCCTTCGAAATAAAAACTTAAAAAAATCTTTTATTTGTAATCCGAGCTATGAGTCATAGATCTAATCAAGTTTTTATTAGCCGTCTAATGTTTGAATCCGTCTTTCGTCCTCCGTTGGGCATTCCAGATGGGAGATTTCTCGGGGAGGCTGTTTGGAGAGATCAGCGAGAGAATCCCTGCTCCACGGCATCACAGTCGGATATATATTGATCTTCCGGCGCTACTCATGATAAAAGATCAGGTTAGACTGCGAATATCATCTGAAATGCACATACGAAGTGCATTAAAGTGTAAAGGCCTCCAATTTTATTCTCTGGACTGGAAACAGATAGAAACATGCGGTTTGTTTTAAAATGAGCGTGTACTCTTTGTCAATGCGTGACAGAGATGGCAGCACTGAACGACCACGATAAGATAATTGAATATTGAGGCAAGTAGTCACCCTGTCCGTGTTAAACCACACTGATAGAAGAAGCGACACCCATGTGCATCACTATACTGTCAAAAACATAGGGAAGGGATTAAATTATTAAAGTCCTTGCGCGCTTTAAAGGTAAAATTGCAGTATCTCCTCTGCTATTTACACGGTTCTGTTCGGAGACCCTGTTGCGACATGGGGGCTATGAAGCAAAGCGTGGATGTAAAAGGAAACTTGAGATTTTGACAAAACGTATGGGGAGATAAGTCAGCTTTCAGTATCGGAATTCCTTCATTTCTATCTTGGAGAGTTGGAAGAAGGCACGTCGAAGTTCCAGTATGCAAAACAATCCGAATCGATATGAAATGTTTCTCTTCTCCAGAGGGAGGTTTTTCGGCGACTTCCACTATAAGCAAGTTTTGCAAGGTTTTTTTCTGCCAAAATATCTCTTAAAATCAAAGAAGTGACACTCGTGTGGCCCCGTTGATGAGGTGCTAATAAAAAGGCATTTTTTCCGTGAAGGAAGCGAACAGAAAAATCGTCATGTACATTCATGCGAGGCTTGGACATGACTACGGAGTAAGGACAGGTCTTGACCGAACTCCATTTGGATTGACTCCTACTGCCGATAATTTAACGGAATGACTCCATCCAATTTGACCAAGGGAGACAGCCGAGAAGAGAATTCGCCCTTCCGAAGTAAATCTTCGAGTTTATTGCAAAATTTGAGCTAAAATTTCATCGACACTTAGGCGAGGAACTCGTGAGCGAAATATTAATGCTAATTTAATAGAAGGGAATGATAATTTACGCATCCACAATGCGTATGTGACGTCAAAAAACAAGTTACCCAAACTTCATATCTCAAAAACGTTAGCCTATCGTTAGATCGAAATCTACTAAAGGAAGAGAGAAAGCGTCTCAGGCTAAAAATATTGGCACAAATCATTTTGAAGCAATGATTTCTTCCGACTTAGGATCGGCAGACTAATTCCCAAGAAAAGGCCTAATGTTATTGTAGCTAGGTAAGCACAAAGAAAAACTGATGGCGAATAGCATTTCGTAGAATAGCTATTGATTGTACCTTCAAAAGTCCATTCTAGGAATTCATGGATACGAATACGTTTGAAGCTGCGTTGCGTCCATTTTGATATCAACAAACAATGAAGTACCCTGGCGTGATATGGTGTAATTTTGTCATCATCATCATCAGTACTTCAATCCGAAGATTGGTTGACTGCAGCCCTCCATCCTTTCCTATCAAGTGCTAG
>WURS02045767.1:0-11119 GCA_011762765.2 Rhinocypha anisoptera | reverse complement strand
GTGACCTCTCAGCCCCAGGGGTACACGTGGCCCCTTCACCGCGACAGCGACTCGCTCTTTGTTTTCCTCCCTCTACTCTCGCACCGCCACAAACTTCCAACTTACGGTCTGCCACCTCACCTCCCCCCCCCTCTCAAAAACCCTCAGGGTCCCTGCCTCACACACACACACACACACGTACTTCCAGTAACTGCGCATCGAGGTCTATGCATAAGTAGACGCGGAGATCGACCGACGGTATTACCCCGGGCGAGCATGGGGCTACACGCATTCAACATTTGCCTGCGTTGGGGGTTCCAACGAGTGCCGATTTGTCCGCAACAATACCGGTTCTGAATAACCGAGGAGACCATACTGTTTCGGTCTTCTTCCCTCAAGCACGCATTACTAAGTTTCGAAAAAAATTATGCCTTTATAAATGGAACATTAAAATACTTGGGTTGTTTCATAAAAATAATCTGCAAAAATATTGTCATAAAATCCTTAAAAATTCATCGATGACCTGCTGTCTAAGTGCATCTATCTACATAATGGAATTCTATTTTAACAGCACGGAAATATTCCAACCTGTGGGAGAGTAAAAAAATCTCTATTACTAGAATACTTCAGTCTTAAAGTTTATGAACAATCCTATTTCACTATAAAACGCAAGACAATCAGAGTCTCACTGTAACACGAGAATGTCATCTCGGCGTCGCTATAAATGCAAACTTACGGTGAGTTACAACTGGCACAAGTTAATGTCGAAAGTAGTTTTCAAGAACACCTACGCAACAAATACAAGCCGCAGCACATTTTGAAATGTTCGCCTTACCAGATATTCGAACGAGAATGCGGTGAAAAAAAGATTTATTATACTCATATTATTACATCACAGGTGTGTTAAAAGCGAGAGTCTTGAGCCGTCTCGTCGGCGGGTACATTTCTGTTCTTTAATGACGTCATATGCATTTCCATTTGATGGAGATAAACATCGTGTCTGGCTAAATATAAAATCACCCTCATAGGGTAGAAATTATATAAGCATATCATGAATGATCAGATGAATACAGGTAAAAACTTTAATAAAACGAACATGCAGAATTGGGAAAATGCCTCATTCGAGGGTAAGACTTAAACAATACCGTCAACAGAATGAAAGAGAATACCTTTGTCTTAGTCTCTTTTAACTAAATCAAGTTCGAATGACCAATTTAGTAATAAATGGCCATTACACGATCACTTGTGTTAATGCCTACCAAAATCATGCATTTTCATTTGACACTTATGGTTTCATATCACTTTAATCCATGCTTATTAATGTGTCTATTTTTTTATCACTCTTTGTGACTTCAAAATTACATATTCTTGGCTGAGACGCTGACTAGATGCCAAAAAAGTTCAGTAGTTAAGACAATTTCAAAGATATTTTCTTAACTTTCCCACGACTTATATCTTACCTGTACTTCATGTTATGAATGTGAACCTACGAATACCTATTCGATGAAATAACGGAGCGGTTTCGCGCATGGTTTATGCAGCGAGTTGCACCATACGGTATACCTACCAGGTCGAATTTAAAACATAATTTTCCAGCCTTTATCTCCATATACTTTCCCGCTTGCAGAAGGGGGCGAACGGAATGTTAAAAGAGAAAACTGGTGGCTACGAATGACACAGTCGTTTGAGAAAAAGGCAAGGTGCCCGGAACTGTTACCTAAGGAAACAAAGGAAATCAGGGAATGCGGACCACGCCGTCTTGTGCGAGGATTAAATTTTTTCCAGTTTTGAAAAAAGGACACGCCCTGAAACAATTTCCAAGCCGCTTCGCCACCCACTCACTCACTCACTCGCGCAGTAATTTCTCAATTCGACTCGCTTCGGTTTCGTCGCCTTCCCCGCGGTGAATTTACAGTACGCGTGCTCGCATGCGTCGGCGTGCGGAGGAGGAGGTCCACTACCACAACTCTGCATACGGAAAACAACCAAGGATGCGCGTAAATCAAGCGGCGGACATGACACGAGGAGATGAGGGAAGAGGAGGATCTAATGCAGGAAAGGGGGGAAGGGAGGAGAGTCTTGAAAGGGGGGAGGGGAGGGACGGAGCGGCAAAAGGCTGCCGCCTTTAACCACCGCGTAAGTACTCGGGTTCTCTCTGGGGCCACCTTACGCCTCCACATCCCATGTTCCCAAGGAGGAGGGTGGTGGTTAAAAGAATGCTGGTGTGTGTGTGACGGTGGGCAAGGGGAGGAGTGGGCAGAGAAGAGGACGTTGCGGTGGTATTGGGAAGTTGAGTATAAGTGTGTGTGTGTGTGGGAGGGAGGAGGCGGGGGAGGAAGCGTGGAAGCGGGCGAGTGAGAAGGGCTGGTTGGGAGCCATCGTTACCATCGCCACGAAACCTAACTTTCCAGCGAGATCAATACGCTTCGGGGAGTGGGGAGGGAAGATCAAGACGGAAAAGGGAGAGGGGCGTAATGGGGGGAAGAAGGCAAGAGAGGAGGAGGACCGAGAGGGGGGTGGGAGAAAACGAAGGGGCGGAGGCGATGGTGGTGGTGGTGGTGGGGTTGGGGAGAAGGGAGCGTTATGACACCGCCACGTCGGTACCGCTCCGGCGGGACACGAGGCAGATGCTTAATTCGAGAGAGCTCCGTGAACGTCGGAGCCCCAAGGACTAGTAGGAGCGACTCTTCAATCGACGCGGATGCATAAAACACTCACTTCCTTCAACGGCCCTGACAGATAATGCTGATGCATTAAACGGCTCCCAGATATTTTGACGGCAGCAGCCCCAACTTCTAGCATAATTACAAGTACAGGCGAGCCACATTCTCATATGAGGGCCAAGTAATTGAGAACTGCGCAGTATCTGTGAGTTACCATAACGTATAGCGGCCGTACTTCTGTGCTTCACTCTGGTCAAAATAACTTTCATGGGAAAGCTCATTTTTGTAAAACGATAAAGCTCTCCAAATTCCATTGCTTTCGACATAATTTATTTCCCGAAAACTAAAAATATAAAAAATATTTATTCAGTAGCATCGGTATACAAACATGGAGGCAGTAGCAAGATGAACAAAAACTTAAGACGTATATTTCAATCATGATTCAACAAAACGAATAAAAGGCGAGGACAAACAATATTGGCTAATAATAAGCCAATGTATATTAAACATCTTTAACTACTAACATTGTTTTTAAGACCGCAAACAGACCTGGCATTTGAGAATATGTAATCGTTCAAGCCTTACATTACGAGACGCTAAAAATATTCCGCAGCAACCTTAACCAACATCCTATTTATAGCCTCTGACGAAACGTGACCTGCCTTAACTATTCCATTTTTCTGAAGGTCATCGATCCATTATTTTCACGTGAAGGTAATATACCGGTATACTTAAAATGCTATACTATTTTATCTTTTAAGGCTTCTTTATCATCCCATAGTATTTGGAGAATATGGATTGTAAGTTATATTACTTTTTGTTCCAATTACAGTCTCATTTCTTCCGGAAAAGTTTTAAAAATCTGATTATATTACACAATAACTTCTCATTTTTAGGGAACGCCAACCAATTGTTCAACTATTTGATTAGTTAATCTCCGGAAGGAATCAAATTTAATTTTACACAAAATATAAGTGTTAACTTAGATGTAATTCCACAGAAGATATAGGAAATACATCTAAGACAACACCCATATTTTTTGTCATGATGGGATTCCACCAGGTGACGGTCGCCTCAGGGTCAAAAATTAAATAAGTAAAATGGTGTAAAAGAAAGACATGTAAAATAGCAAAAATATTCACAACTTTCTACACAAGTGAAAGCCTGGACATCAAGAGAAATCTAAACCTTAAGCATATTTCTGGCATGTACATAAACGATTATTTAATTTATAATTTTAATTCAGTCATCTCCATAAATCCACAATTTTTTCTCGATAAATTCACAGCATGACCGCACTACGTTATACGATGCAGATAGAAAAGGCGAAATAAGGGAAAGGGAGGATATGGGCACTTTAGGAAAGTAGTGATCGTTCAATCCCATTCCAGCTCGCTCAAGACAATTACCAGGCCAATTAAACCCTTTCCGAAGGTTCCCCCCCAAGAACCCACTCTCACGAACAGTCCCTTTCCCTGGCTCCTCCTCTCATCTCCATTTGTTCCTCTTTATGGGAGGAAGCGCGTAAATAGCGACCTGTACGCGGCGAGTGTGATTAAGTTAGAATGAGAGGAGGGAAAAGTGGGGCCATTTTCAGGCAGGATAAGAACGGCGAAGTCGGATTTCATAGGGAGCAGAGACTTCGTACAATAGGGTGAACAAGGTATGTAGAGAGTCCGTCCCCAGTTTCTATTTTGGTTCTCCGATTGAAATGAGGAAATTTAAGATCCGAGTATGATTTGCTAAATACCGTCATCATAAGAAATACTGCGGGCGAGTTGATAGTTATCCACGAGTGATATTAAAGTAGTCCCCGATAAAAAAAGTTAGTACATAGCTTCCATATTCCTACCTGGGAGCTAGTTTTCCTTATTTAGAAGAACGGTACTTGAAACAAACCGAACTCGAAAATAGATTTGAATATGGATAAAAGGTACTTTGACGTACGCTAACATTTGATCGAATGATTCTTCTTCTCACGGAGTACCCCTGAACGGGAAATAACAATAATTAATATGTAAATTATTCATGCTAATATAAGAGCGGGGAGAGGGGTTTACAAAATAGTTTTTACAAATTTCCCAATTTGACGTCAATCATGTCTCAACATGTAAGTGCCTGAAAGTTTAGTAAATCTTATATTTTGAAGGACCGTAAGATATGCCTCGAGGTCGTGGTAGCCCAGTGCGTAGAGTGCTTGGCTACTGACCGGGGGACCCGGGTTCGGGACCCCGTGACGACTCCGGTCGCCTCCAGCTAAACTAAAGCTGAGTGGTTTTTCAGTTACCACATCTTCGTGGGAAACCACAGGCGGCACAGGGAAAGGAACTGATGCCCCTCTACCCTGATGTGTGAATTTCCACACACCGTTTAGTACTAGTACGGCTCTACCCTCAATTAACGTACCAACCTTCAGGTTGAATACTGTGGTAATATATGCCTCAGATGCTATAAGGAACTACATTTTAACAACTGGAGTTAAGCAAGTCGAAATTACTCGCGTGGGATGAGGTTTATCGCTCGATATCGTATCAACGGGGTGACAAGTGAGAGTGAATGATAAGAGCGAACTTATAGCAATATGCAGCCACTCTTGAAATGGAATCAATTGTACCTAAACCAAGGAAGAGGGACCGATTTCCGATTCGAGAAGAGGAAGAACTTCAGGGCGCTTACGACCACAGGTGCAGATCACCATCGTGGTGAAAATCGTTCGGAGGTGGGAAAGACAAAAAAAAGGGATGACAAACGAGTGGACGTCAATACTTCAGTGCCGAGGTATTCTAAATCACAGTGACAATTAGATAGGCAAGCGGAGGGTAAGTGGGTATATTTCATATATGTCGAGTGCCTTTCATTCACTTTGATACAGACAGCGCTCCATCTCGACTTCGCCCTGTGAAAGATTCGCTCTGGTGCTCCGGGAAGGGAGTGGAATAAGGAGATGAAATATGTTTTGTGCACGAATGAGTACACGCCATTTTCGCCCTTGCTCCAATTCACCTTAGTTCCCGAAAACCTCAGTCCCACTCCATCACGCTGCACAGTCCTTGATAGGACGTCATGTTATTCTAATACTCTGGGAAAGAAAGGCCTAATCATAGTGCCTCATATTTACAAAAGTAGTCAATACAAAATAATCCCGAAGAAAAAAATAAACACCTCACATGCCAAGACACTGAATATTGTTACAATTTACCATAATCCCGAACTTCTCGTAACAATTACGTCCCACTGTAGTAATGAAATATCTTTACTGCCAAGTAGAGCGAAAAGGACACGGTAGGCCCAACGATAAAATAGTTTTGCGGAGCCTAGTATAGCATCAGGATAAACCCATCCCCGTATTCCGCTGTCGCTTAGAAGTGCCACCGTGGGTCAAAAATTCTCCAAACAAAGTGTAGAGTAATAAAGTCAGCTATTTACGGTGACATAGAAATTTTATTGTATCATTCATTACACCTCTCCTTCCAAGTCATGAAGCTCAAGTAACGAAGCAGATGTTTCGTCTCACATCAACAAAATGCAAGCAGTAAAAGCTCTTCTGCCCCGCGTCATCCCCCCCTTATTTGGTGTCACCTGGTCCGGTGAAGCAGTCGATGGGATGAAGAACTCGGACAAAAATCAGTAAGCATGACAAAAACAGATGAAGGAATCTCACCCTCAAAATATACGACTATGAGACCTACTTAAACCATTGGATTGCAAGAAACCTTTCCGAAATGCGGTACTGTTTGACTGTAATACGAGAAGAGAAAGAGAATTCGCTCTAGATGACGCTCGCATAGATCTGGAAGACGTTAGGTCTAAAGATGTCAGTAGATATGTCAAGATGTAAAGGTCAGTTCACATGGCCCCCATGAAAGGAAGAAGACGTAATCGGCCTATATTAAAATTTATTTGCGACATTCAACCAAGGTTAAAGTATTTCTAGCGTGAACTACAAAAGAGATAAGCCCAAGAAGTCGATAATAGGGTAATAATATTTACGTGAATATATTACGAAACTAGAAACAAATCCTAGAATTAAAGTCATGGGAATAAAACTTTCTCTATGGTTCGCAGAATCAGATGATCGGAAGAAGCCTTAATAGATTGGGGTTGAAATAGGAAATAAAAAAGAGAAAGCGGAAGAGAGAGAGGAGGGAAGATGCGAGAAAAAAATTGGAAAAAGAGAACACAGCGAGAAACAGAAAAAAGACAGAGAGAGAGAGGGAAACGAAATTGGAGAAGATAAATGAAAATGAGGAGAAAGTGAAGGAAATGAAGGGAAATGCAGAAAAAAATGGGGGAGAAAAAGAAAGAGCAGGATTGAAAATAATCCATATGATAGAGACGAGAGAGAGAGAGAAGTGGAGTGAAAAAGAGGGAGGGTAACGGAAGTTTGAAGCGATATTGTTCATCTATAAAAGTGGATAACAAAGCGAGGAGAAACGGAAGGTTGAAGCGATACTGTTCATCCCTATGAAGTTCACGGAATCCAGGCAATTGAGTAGTAACAACATCCGAGAGCGAGAGGCGAGTGATCGCCACCCTCCCTTAGGCGAGGACAGTGCCTTGGAGCACGCACTCCCGGCACATTCAGGGAGCGTTTATTATTACTGGCAGGAAGGATAGGAGGAAATGTGGGGAGATTTTTCAGAGAGGGGGAGAGGGGGGGGGGAGGGTGTGTTCACAAAACGGCGTAATTGAATTCGTGGTGGATGGGTTTCTTTGGGTGAGGGAAGGGGAAACCGGAAGAAGACGATGGAGAGGAGTATTTTTCTCCCCTCCAGGAGGGAGGAGTTCTCTGGCTGTCCTCTTCGCTAGTCAATGATCTCACGGTTCTACCTGAGGGAAGAAGATTACACTTCCGAATCGATTAATCAAACAAGAGGAATAAATTTCATCAGTAGACATTGGTATGAATACCTTCTCTCCTGACGACATAGCTGGCCCATACCTGATGATAAAGCTGGGCCATATCGAATACCAAGTCAAGAGGCGATGAGGAAAAAATTCAAAAGAAACAAACTATGGTAAACGCAGTGAGGGTCACTTGGAGTTAAATTGGACATCCGGTAAGGTAACTTTGGTATCAGAGAAAAATAATTGAACATATGAAACTCTCCCATTTGCCATCGTTATCAATCCAAATATCTAGTATGACCTTATTTTCACTTTAAATGGCAAGGACGAATCTGTATGGTGAACCATTTTGATGAATAAATGATGGAGAGAAGAAATACCACAATCCGCTACGATTAAAAACAGCACAACGACGACTAAAACCTTTATCACTTTGCTTAAGAAGATTTACCGTTTATTTCAATCTACTTTTTATCATGATAATAGGTATAACATAATACTTTGCCGTTCCATAAAATTCCATTTTTCTATCCCTATCCTCCTTTCCATCAAAAATTCTCATTTCTGTAGAACGGTAAAGAATTTTGTTATAACTATTATCATCATGAAAGATTTCCTCCAAGTGACGCCTGCTACGATCGCATATATAATTTCTCTCGTTTTATTTGTGCTAAAAAGAAGTATTTGTTTTATCTTCAAGTGATCAGTTCAACTCAACCCTACCCACGGTTATATAACAATTAATATTATTTGATAAATTTGGTCCAAGACCAATTAACTCAACAATCATTGATTTTGATAATGTGGTCACAGCTGTCACAGCATATATGTAAAGCATTCGTGGAAAAATCCCAAATAAAATCGAGACGAAATTGAGTCACGTAGGAATAACGAAGGCGGGAGAGCCGAGATATAGAGGAGGGAAGGAAGAGAAAGTAGGGACTATCATTGATTGTCTGACGTCAGAAAGCAAATAGGCTAAAGCTGCGTATGTCTTCTGCGGATATTAGCAGCGTGTGGAGTGGTTGAGCCGCAAGGAGATGACGCATGAGCAAGTTTCGCACGACGTCACTAGGGCCTGCGGAGGGATGAGTGGATGGGCGGAAAACCATACACAATTAAGTGCACAAGTCTACACGTTCACCTCCCACAACCAATTCTTCCACCAAAGGCTACGTAGTGCCGACGAGGGGTATCTCTACTAGCACAGAACACACAGCCAAGCTAAATACAAAAACTTCGTTCGGAGAAAATAGTTCACATTCATTCATCTATAATCAAGGTGGTATATTTTACCTCTATATTAATCGGACAATTCAATGTAATTTTTTCCAATCAGAGACGTAAAAAAATCATAAAGTCACAGTATCCATTTTGCAGCAAAAACTAAAACAAATTATTGTCGATTCGAAGACGCTAGAAAAATAGCAGGCGAAACTATAAACAGCAGAAGCCAACGAACGCGGCGCAAATCCGAGTAACAGGCAAAGATCTCCGAAGCCACGCCGCGGAATATCACTTACAGATTTCAATAATATTCATATATGCACTGACGATTGATTTTCGTACACAGCAGGAAGACTTTTAAATGTCACAAATTAAGCAAAATACAATGAGCATCAAATATACATAGGATAAAAAAATTAGTCTCTCTCGAAGAAACGATAATACGCGCCGTTTACGTTCGAACATGGGAAAATCCAGTTTCAAAATAGTCCACGACGACAGGGTTTTACCAAACTAAAAAAAGATGAATCTGAAATATTAATAAAGCTACCTTTCTTGCTTCGACAAAGGAAACATTTTTTCTGAAATCTACATCTTGGGTCACGAAATATTTTTTCGCTCGGATGAATATTAAAACGTATTCAGTTCAAATAGGAAAAAAAAAGATTGCAAATATAAGCACTGCAGATACAATACAAGGTACAATTCTTCGACTACAGTTCAGGCACGAAAAAGTTAATTTCAGATCATAAAACTGTCACGAATGAATTTCACGAATTTAATTATTGTTGGGGGGCAGAAAAAAATATCACATAACCACTATCTTTAATTGTTTTAAAAAACATTTTCCTTTCTATACCTTGGTCTATTTCTTATACTCTGTAACTTATAAAAATTTATATTTTGGAAAAGTTGCCAAAGGACCTAAGATTAATCACTATTTTCATAATCAAGGCCCCGAATGATAGAAGAGGCATTTTTGACAAACGAAAAATATCTTACGTTAACGTTGTGCTTCCAATATTGTTAGAAACAGTAATATTATGTTTTAAGAAACATATTATATATTGAGGAGAAATTCCGACAACTTTGACAAAGGAGAATTTTCAAATTCTGATATATCATTACATTCAATAGTTGAGGATCTAAATTTAACTGTAACGGGACCGTAAGAAATGAAATATAAACAGAAAAATAATAAACGGACTTGGTAATATCGGCACTAGGGTGATATATCCTATGCCGCTTCATTATCCTCCAGAAGAGCACAATTATATCACCATTCCACAGTTGTAACTGCCATTTCTCAGCTAAAGCAGTATCTTTGAAATGATTGATTTTTTCGGACTTCGAATTAATAACACAAAATCGATAGACTGGGGCTCCCTTAAAGGCCATCATGAATAAAAACACCCTCGAAGGAAAAACAAGGGGTAAATGGGGTTAAAGTGTGAGTCAGCGAGTTGGAACTAACCAGTGACTAACAACCTCTCACTCGTCGCCACACTGGGCGGCGATGTGAGTCGTTCGCATGCGGCGGCTCCCAAAGAAGAACCGAGTCGGGCCGGGTGAAAGGCGAAAAGCGGCTTCTCTGAAGCGGATGTGGCTCCAGCGAGTCTTTTGAAGTGCGTGGATAAGCACCGATGATGTTGATGCAACACGCGGCGCATTCCAGGAAGACATGATTTGAATCCCCACTCTCTCTCGGGGCGCATTTGAAGATGACTAGACTGCCGAGTTCGAGGCGGTTGTTCTTGGCAGATAAGACAAAAGTAGGGTCTCTTGTAGAACCCCCGTCAAATGTGACGTTATTAGTCCCGAACAGATTCACATTCAGCCTTGCTTTACAACTTACCCGTACCGAAATACCGTCACCAAAATCAAGGAGACTATATATATATATCCGTAACTATATATATATATATATCCGTAACTATATATATATATATCCGTAACTATATATATATATATATATATCTCGTGTGTGTGTGTTTATATATATATATATGTATGTATAATAAAGCATTCTTCATAATAAATTATTAATAACAATATTAAATCTGGTACTACAGTAGAAAGGGTCATTGTTACGTTATAATCTAATGCCTCCCGAGCACCAACTTCATTACGCAAAATTAATCAAAAGAATCTCAACATTTAAATTAAACATAATTCCAAGTTGGCGAAATAAATAATTATTATTCATAAATACATAATATTCTCAATAGTGGATGACTGTTCAATTACACAACGGGAGAAAAGAGGCGAACAACGAAGGAATAAACGAAAAAACATTGGAACGTTAATCAATGGAACGCACAATAGGAATATGAAATTATAGTTTTCAATTTATTGTAAGGAAAAAGACAATTTAAAATTAATGAAATATTTATTCGTGACGG